>JAJHUR010112652.1:1235-25766 GCA_027495735.1 Lutjanus campechanus | reverse complement strand
CCCACCAACCACTGGGTGTTTTGGAAACACTGTGGTGGATGAAGTAAAAGCTAACCAGCTAAAAATGTGAACCCACAAGTGTGGCCAGGAAGATTAAATGGCTCTCTCTAAAAACAGCACAGGCGAGCAGTAAATTGGACTGAGAAAAAGGAATTTGCACAACTAACATTGTAAAAAAAAAAAAAAAATACTGTAGTTTATGAGGGTGAACCTTAAAGGGACAGTTTGTCTCAAAATCAAAATTTCATAGTTTCCCCTCTTACCATTTATTTGTCTAGATTGTTTTGGTGTGAGCTGCCAAGTTTTGGTGATGGCAGCTGTAGAGATGTCTGCCTTCTTTCAAATATAATGGAACTAGATGGCACTCAGTTTGTGGTGCTCCAAGCACCAAACGAACAAACAAACAAACAAACAAACAAAAAATACATTTGAGAAACTCAACAGCAATATCTCTCTCTCCAGAAATCATGGCCAGATTACTCAAAATAATCCACAGACCTCATTGTGAGCAGTTTCATTTAGAACTACTTTATTTCTGCTTAATTTCATCCACCGACCATATCACCGTCTTGAAGGAAGAGTGCATATACTCATGGATGAGAGGCTTGAGGTTCTGACAGCACCGGAAGTAAACATTAATGGTGTCCTACTCATCTGAGCTTTAATCTCTCATCCATGGGTTGCGTGCACCACTTCCTTCTGTGTGGTGATGCGGTTGCCAGGTTTAGTTTAAGAGAATAGTTCCTGATGAAACTGCTCACAACGAGGTGTATGTATTACCTTGAGCGACCCAGTCATGATTTCTAGAAAGAGACATTGCTGTTGAGTTTTTCGAATGTGTTTTTTTTTGTTTTTTTTTCTTTTGGATGCTTTGAGCACCACAAGCCAAGTGCCATCTAGTTTCATTATATGCAAAGGAGGGCAGGCATCTCTGTGGCCAATATCTGCAAAGCACTCTGAATGGATCTAGATGGATGGAGTCTCTTGCTAAAAGCACAATTTCATATCGCCCAGATTGGAAAATTACTTCTTTGAAAGTATCTTCTAAATCTAATAAAACATCTCTACCTGTTACAACTTCATTATGCTGCTTCAGTCCAAATTTCAGCCTCAGCTCAGGCTCTGTTGGATGCTTAGACTCCCAAATGAGGCATCATTACTCTGTGCTGCTGCTTGTGTGTCAGCTGTTATGATTAGAAGTTATTGGTTGAGTTTACCTGAGCTAATCTCACTATTTGCCTCACCTCCTCCTCACTTCCTGTACTGAAAAGTTTGAAATTAGGGATGTTTGTATTAGTGTTGACCTACAGTACTACCTAAAATGCTGTTATCGGCTAGTACATGTGTCTATGCACTGATCTGATACCATATAATTTATTAAGCCCTAAACGGGACCCTGCCACCCTATGAAGGAAACTCATTTCGGCTGCTTGTATCCACATTGTCCTTTCAGTCCCTACCCAAAGCTCATGACCATAGGCGAGGGTTGGGACCCAGATCAAGGGAGAGGGCTGAAGGTCGCACACTTACTCAGATTGTTACCTGGGAGTCCTCTGCTGTTTACTCAGCTACAATAAATACAATTCTGATGTCAGTGCTGTTATATTAGGTCACACCAGTACTGCCTTAGTTTTAGCATCACAGTGACTGTTTTGAAACACAAATCAGTGGTTCTCAAGAAGGGGTTCAGGGTCCCCCAGGGGTCAGAGGAAAGTTTTTTTTTCCCTAACAAAAGCCTTAACTTCAACAACATGTCAAACGACCCTTTTCCCGCTCCTTGTGGAACCTCTGTCAACTTTCTCCTTCCCTGTTTCCTGTACTTAGATATTTGGCTCATCTATGTTGAAAAGAAAACCAGATTTTTAAGATGGTTAAAAGATGCTGCTGGGGGACCTGTAAAAGCAACATAGTCACGTCTTAAGTGAGTGAATGTTATGACAACACAAGCTAACTAGCTAGGTAGCTAATCTACATCAGTTGTTAGCTAGCTAGTTACATCTGATAGCTGATGTTAATAAAACACTAGCTAGCTAGCCAGCAAATACAAATCAATCATTAGACATTCAGCTAGCTGGTGTTTTGCTAACATTAGCTAACTTAAGACGTGACTATGCAGCTTTTACAGGTTGCTCAGCAGCATCTTTTAACCATCTTAAAAATATGGTTTTCTTTTCAACATAGATGAGCGTATGAGGTTCCACTGGCTTGCAAGCTTACTCAATTGTTATTGGAGCACAGAGTAAAAGGGGGTGGGGCTTAGGAAGGGTAAATTTACTGACTGTTATATGCAGTATATAAATCTCTCTACATGGCTCTGTTGTCAAGGCAGTTAGTCAGACATCGGTAAGATGGACACATTTTTAAAATAATTGGCTTCTACAGCAACAAATGAAGCTGATGAACAGAACAAAACAAAACTAAGGAAAAAACCTTGAGGAGTATCTCCAGTATGGGTTCACTGAAGTGGGTGGTGGGCAAAATGTTGTATGATATGGGTAATCTGTGTTGAGATGGTACAAATATTTTTTTTTTAAATATTTGTCTAATATCTTTTTAATGCATTTTTGCATTATTCCAAGGAACATACATGAGGTCCTCTGTATATTTTCTATCTTGTAAGGGGTCCTTGGCTGAAAAGAAACTGGGATCCTCCTCTGCTCTAAACAACACACTAAGACAGTATGACCTACAGCTAGTATGTAGAGAATGACAACTGGGACTAAATTCATGTTGTGGACTGAAGATAAAATAAATACGCACACACACATACATATTGTGATTTTAGAGGGCCTACAACAATGAAAAAAAGACAAGGCGGGGCTTGTGTTCCCATGGTGACTTCCTCAATGACCCTCGGAACAACCTTGGCCCCCTGGGAGATCAGTCATACTCTGCATACACACACACACACACACACACACACACACACACACACACACTCAAATCCCCCTTGGAGCGTGACTATGAGTGACTGTGTGTTTCTTGTCTGCTCGTTGCCGCTGTTGCTCCACCAGCCTCAGTCATTACAGCAGGAGAGAGACGAACAGGAGGAGGAGGAGGAGGAGAGAAGAGAGTTGAAGGACAAGCAGATGAGTGGGATGGAAAAGCAAATTTCAAAGACAGATGGGTGATGAAAAAAGATGAAGAAAGGTGTAGAGAGAAGAACGCATATAAAACAGGCAGAGAGGTAAGGAGAAGAGGAGGAGGAGGGAAGGTTGGCGGAATAGTCAAGAGTGAATGCAATTACAGAGGCAGCATATCTTTTTTTTCAGGGCATTTAAAGTGTACTCACATATCAGCTTAATTACCTTTAAAATGCACTATTGGGAGCAGGAATCATGATAGATCCACTGTGGTGGAGATAAGGAGGAGGAGAAGTGGAGTGGATGGATGGAGTGAGATTGGGGGAAGGGAATATGGCTGCTCAATGATCATGTTAAACAGTCACCACCCGTTCCTCCCTTCCTCCACCCGTCTCTCCTCCTCCCCTCCCCCTCGGCACCACAGTCTCCGCTCTCCCCTCCTCGCAGCTACACCCTGACATGCTCACACATCACGCTCACGCACAGATGGGTTCCCACGTAGACACCGATATCACACACGTACGCGCACGCACAAGCTGTTGGTCAGCTGCCCTCATCCCAATGAGTGATTGTAAAAAAAAAAACTGAGGCTCATTCCAAAGAGTAGAAAGGAGGTGAGAGAGGCAGAGAAGGACTAACAGGAAGAGGGTGAGGAGAAACAACAGCAGCAGATGAACAGCTGTTGTTTCTCTGCGTGTCCTTCTCTTCCTGTACCTCAGCTTCATTATCATGTGTCTGTGAATTTTCATGCACATATTATATGAAGAATGCCAAATAAATCTTTTAGTTGATATGGTTAACAGAAATCTACATTTTACTCAGCAACTTAAAGGAACAGTTCAAAGTATTTGAAGTGGGATTGTATGAGCTACTTCTCAATAGTCAGTATATTATGTACAGTACAGTAGATGGCAGTTGTCTTGCCCCCATAGAGAAACAGAGAGTACCAGCATGGAAGCTCAGCAATGAACTGCTTTGGACAGGGTCAGCAGCAAAGTGTATTTTTGCCACTTAAAAAATAAGTCCACATAAAAGAATTCATTGGTGTAGGCTATATTTAGAGTATTTTTAAAACTTAACCTTGTCTTTAGACAGCCTTTTCTGATGGGAGACCATAGTTATATAAGCCAAATATCGCTCTCTCCAAACCAACCAAACTTCATAGGTAAAATCAGTCTTTTTTAATGTGTGTGGCTGGTTTTAAAAGGACAGTTTGGATTCACCGAACTCACACAATAATGCCAATAAATTAACAGATCAAGGCAGTGGTAGACCAGCAACTCCGTGTTCTGCTGTGTAAAATTTCTGATTTTACCTATGGTGTTTTGCTCATATAACTGCGGTTTACTGTTAGAAGAGGCTGTCTGACGACAAGGTAGCATTTAAACTGATATTGATTTTCTGAAGGTGGAACTTTTTTAAGTGGCTAAAATACTTCCCACTAACTGCTGTTAGCTCAGTATGCTGTGCCAAACCTGGCAAAACAAACAAAGAAAAAAAACTCCTCCATGACAGTTACCGCAGCCTATTCACTATTGTAAAACTGCCCTCTGTTGGCTTCTGAGGCTGCATTGTCCTGGACTGGCCAAGTTCACTTGGAGCTCTCAAGCCTGGAAGAGTTAGTTCGCCAATATGTCTGCTCTCCTACATCCATAAACCACTATACCTGCATGGTGGGTGGACATCCAGTGCTGTTGGCTACTGTAAACATCAATCAATGTCCATAATATGTCCCTTCCTAACTTCCTTACTTTATAGGAAACACATAATATACATTGGCAATAAGCACTCCTTCGACATTTGGTGGGCGCTTTAAGATTAACCCCTGTTTGAACTTCTAAATAAGTAAGACAACATGGTGAAACTGGAGAGTCCTTATAACCTGTCAGATTGTTTAAACATGTGTGTTACTTGCCCCACTCGACCCTGCTGTTGCTGTGCTCTGGGTTCTCAACATTTGATTTGGTAAAATGGGTATTACATTAAAATAACTGGTAGGAATGATGGCTGAAGCTACAAAAATAAGACAGATGTGAAAACGTTTTTCCTTCAAGCTTTGCACAGCTGGCCTGTCTGTCTATACAGCCCGCAGCATGCTGCATATATTTCATGCTAAACATATTATAAAGGCAGACAGCATGCTGCTCAGATTAAATTCTCAATTTGCATGATGGCTTTAAGTATAACCTACAATATATACAGTACATTTCAAAAAGGCCTCTGGGCTTTCTCATTACAAACCTTATAGTCCGAAGCCTACATGCTCATTAGGGGAACTGCCAAGTTTAGCTGTATAATGTTAAATCTGAGACTAAAAAGTTGCAAACGTCAACATGGTTCTTTTGGAAAGTGATGAAGCAAAAAGAATTTAAGAACAAGCCAGCTCAGCAAGGTCATGACTTACTCTCTGCCACGAGAGTCGATCACAACAAAAGTGATTCTCATTCATAAATCCCTCTCTTTCCGATGTGTTATGCATCTCTGCAATTCTGCCTGACTGGCTGCACTGTGCTCCATTTTTACCAGCTTACAGATTAGCATACAGTGTGGTGTGAGCTGGAAAAAGTTGGTTCAAGCACAAAAAGGCAAGAACTTTTAAGCGTAAAACCACCCACTCAAAAAAACAGAAAAGGCGATGGTAAAATGTCAGTCTGCAATAGCCCCCGTCGTCATAGTAACTGAAGACCCGTTCGTACTTTTACACATACTGCCTCTCGAGCACTGACCATTAGCACTAACAACCAAGCAATCATCAGCCCTGAGCTTTTAACACATTTGCTTCGACCATCTATATGTTTCATTGAGGATGTGTACATCCATCGTCTCACAAGGTGCCCTCTGCCCTTTTCTTCTTCTTCTTCTCTCAGCATCTTCCTCTGCTCTCCTTTCTTTCTGCATCTTCTTTTGCCCTCTACCATTTTTTCTTGTCACTCTCCTTCATGCTGTCTTTTTTTTAAATCCTGAGCCTTCTGTACCTCTTTCTTGCTTTCCAAGGTTTAATCATACATGTCCACTGCTGCTCCTGCATGGACCTTCAGACCCTTAATGACACACACACATACAAAGAGACAAATTACAATACTGGAAATGTCATGCATGTGACGTATACTCAGCAAAGAACTTGTAGCCACACATACACAGTCTTTATACATCACAAATGTACATCACACGTGTGTCTATGTGTGTCAGATAAGAAGACCAAGGAGAATTCAGAGATTAAAGCTTTATATATAACTCAGTCTGATTTTTTCCTAGATAAATCCCTTTCCAGCTTAATGTAGATTTTTATCAAAATTGCACAGGTTTTTCTACCTGAACTCAAGCAGATAAAAACATCAAGACAAAAATAAAAGATTTTCATATATTTCTGTAAACCGATTTTCACACTGCACCAACCAGAAGGCAGAAGAGAATGTTTACGTTAAAGGTCCAGTGTGTGAGATTTATGTGTTGTGTGTGTTGTATTGGATACAATTGGAATATAATATTCATAAGTATGTTAGTTTATAATCACCTGGTAATAAGAATCAATGTGTTTTCATGACCTTAGAATGATATCTCCAGAGGATGCAGGTCCTCTTACACAGACGCTGCCATGTTGTGCTGTCATATTTCAACAGTAGCCCTACAAACTTGTCTTTGAAATCCCGACTATGATCTGCAACAAATCCACCAATCATACAATTAAAATAGCCTCTTACAAAACTGATTCATGTCTGGTGATCTGACACCACTTTGGTTAGGTTTGTGCACAAAATCAAAAGAAATTGACATTAACTGCTGGTAGGAAACAAGATGCATTTGCAGTGCAATATAATAGCATCACATTTCTACTGTATTTGTTCCTGACAGACAAGACTCGTAATTTGTTGTCGTGTGATGCCAGATGATCAGAGATCTCACTGCGTGCTGTTTGTTTGGGGATTTCAAAATGCAAGATAGTTGTGAGAATGGCGGCTAACACACCTACATCTACACATTTTTTCAAGGACACACCAAAGGAGTGCTGGTCTGACATCAAGGGCTCTATTTATGTGCATGTGCAAGGCACAAAGCTCAGCTCTTCGCTTGTGAAGTGGCATTTTTCCCTGAACCACAGTGTTTTGTTCTCTTGCCTGTGCCAGTTTGATATTTTTATGACTTGCAGAGCGCTGCATTTGGAGGACAGGTGTATGGGCAGCCCAGGGGTCTAGTACTGCAATTTTGGTGATAGGTGCCCTCTGCCTTGCACCTGTTTGGATCAGCTCAGTGGACATTTTACATTGACTGAACTTCATGCCTTATATCTGGTTTCACTAGAATAATTCTCTAAAGCCCCTTTTGCACTGGACAAAAAACACACCCACTAACATCCGGCTTTTGTCTTCACTGGCAAAGGGTACAATCGACATTCAATCTGGGGTCAAATGACTCTGCAGTAGCCATGAGTGCTTAACAGCTGCAATCAGCAGTGATGGAAACATGACATCCGGGTGTACACGCTAATTTTCACCCCTTTACCAGACGTGATGCTTGAAGGCTTTGTCACCTTCTGTCTGCAACTCTTTATCATCTCAGCCACAATTTCTATCCGTCTCTGTTCAAGAAGCGCTTGAACATGGTTCCAAATTAGGCGGTTAAGTTTGAAAGAGAGGCTGAAGTAAAAGACATTAAAGAAAAATAAGCACCATAACATTGTCACTGGCCTCAATGCTGCTTTCTACAGGTGTTGCAGTACTTGAGATCGGTCTTGGTCTTGAGACTGATGTCAAAGCCACTTTTTGAAGATCTTAGTATCATCTCAATCTCGACCCCATTTCTACTCAGTCTTGTCTCAGTCTGGGACAGAGTACTCAGAATTTTGTTTCAAGACCAACAACTGTGGGAATATCTCTAAATTGCCTGTGAATTGTTTGATTTGATTGTTAAAATCATTAGATGTAAAACATCCTGCTTCAAATGCAACCAATAACTTAAGTGATTTCTAATTTAAAATCTTTGTTACTGTTAGCAGCTGCCAGTCCCTTCACATGCACGTTAAGAAAGTGAATGCAGGCAACAAGAGAAGCTGAGCTCTCTGAGAGGAAACATAAAATGTGGCTCCCTAAATCACAAAAACTTATGCAAATCAGCATCCACATGAAAACACACAGCAGTGTGTAAATTCTACATCTAGCTAGCTAGCTAAGTTATGTTTCAGCTAAACAATGACAAGAAAGGACACAAATAATCTATATAAAATTTTTCATAAACAACATGAACGCTACAAAAGAGATTTGGCAGCTCTTGGTCTCAACCCCTCAAAGTCTTGGTCTTGTCTCAGTCTCATTACATTCTGGTCTTGGTCTTGACTTGGTCTTGGTTTGGTTGGTCTTAACTGCAAGACTCCTGTCATCTGTTTACTAACCCCAGGCGTTTTCAGGTGTTTGTGGCATTGAACATAGGGAGAATATTCCAAAATCTGGTGTTGGAAGAAGGAAAAATGTTGAAAAACGTTCTAACGTTCTGCAAAGTATTCTAGAGCGTCACATAACTGAGGATATTTTGTGTGTGTGCATGTTTTTGTGTGTCTCCAGTGCATTTTGCTGTATTGCACAGCTGTGTGATGGTTTCATCTGTGCCTAGGATACGTAGTAACATCTGACTCTCCTGTGACTCCTCTGAGCGGTGTAACTTCTTGTAAACATTGTGTTTGCTCGACAGGCTGTGCTTTGGATATGCAGAGTGACGTACGGTGGGATGGATCTATCAATCTCTCCGTGTCAAAGGCACTTGTGTCTCTGCTTGTGGGTGGGCACTGCTGTTCAAAGTGCTGCTTAAAACAGAGGCATGTCCGTGCTCCCTGAGGCAGCGCACATCAGCTGAACAGACAGAGAGCAAGAGTGGTGGAGAGCAGATGGGAAGACAAAGACAGCAAAGTTAATGGAAGGAGAGGCTAAACAGAGATAGAAAGGCCATGGGGAAAGAGACAGACAGAGAGAGCAGGTGGAGATACAGAGTGAGGCAGTGGAAAGCAAAAGCTAGAGAAAGATGACAAAAAGTGAATGACATGACGGGCAGTGTGCCAAGAATGTGGATGGGGATATAAAAAGATGAAGGAGAGCAGCAGAGCAGCAGAGCAGTGCAGGTACTCTGCTGCCCTCACAGAAAGCTACACACACACACACACACACACACACACACACACACACACAGGCAGATTCAAAGCAATTTAACCTCTATTACGAACACCCCCTTATTCATAAAAATAAATAAATAGACAGGTAACTTTCTAGTTAAAGTTCCCATGAAGTCACAATCAATCACAATCAATGCGTAAGTGTTTTTATGACATGTATATTGACCTATACACCAGTATGACTCAGAAATAACATAAAAGATGTCTTGTAGGTATTTTCAGGTATTTTTACTGGTATTTCAGAGTCTGTCTTTTCCTATAAAACAATTAAAAACCGTCAATGACTCATCCTGCACTTGAGGGCAGACACTAAATTTGCGTCCAAACGCTTATTCACTTATGACACAGCGGAGTGGATAAAGAATTGATCTGTTCACAGGAGTATTTCTGGGGGTACAAAGGTACAACTTTATTCACTGATTTGGGTGAAACTGGATCACATTTTATGGAGAAATTGTTTTCTGGTTTTCCCTCTGATTTCCACCAGCTGCTCACCTTTAGTTCTCAGGACTTTCCTGATGGACAAGTACTTAAGCTTACTTATTGCTAACTGTATCTGTTAGCTGCTGTTAGCCATCAATATAACTGGGCTCAGCAGCCTCCAGAGGATGGGACAACCACAGCCTCCGAGACAGACAGGGAATAGATTGTTTACTGAGTTTACTGATTGAAAGATGTTGAAGATGTTTACTGAGTTTACTGATTGAAAGATAGCTTAGCTAACCACTAACTACTGCTAGCTCAGTTGGTGGGTGCCACAAGCCAAGCCCAGCATACAAACCACCTACTATTCCCTGTTGTCAAACTAGCCTCCATTAGTCTTAGAGGCTGTTTCTCTGTCTGGCCATGGAGTTAGCTCAACACTATTGGCTACTGTAAATGTCAATCTGCAACATCTGCAACAAGTCTCTCCCTAGCTGCTTGTTTTTACAGAAAACACATAAGCAATAAGCAATCAGCTAACTGTTTCTGGGGACCTTTAAGTCTTGTTATATTGATAAAGATCTGCTGCCAGTGGTTCTCCTCTCCTCTCCTCTCCTCTCCTCTCCTCTCCTCTCCTCTATGCTTTGTCAGATGTGTGCATCAACAGCAGCAGCTGGGGTTGTGTAGCGGTGAGCGCTGAGATAACCAGGTTATGATGTTATAATATGACTTGACCTTCACTACACCACCCCTTGTTTCACTACATTTACTGTGGCATCTGGCCAGGTGGCTGTGTGTGTATGTGTGTATGTGTCTTGCAAAGTGTGAGTACTTATCCCTCAGGTACTGTATGGTGCATTTTAATGCACACATTTAGATTTAGTATCAGATGAAATATCCATTATCCAGTATGAGGACATTATGACGGTTAGGGTTACATGTCCTTGACTTACAAAGGAGCTCAGAACTCTACATTCACACAGTCTGCAAAAACAACCTGCCTGTCTTTCAGCCTTACCTCTTCTAATGCAGACAGCTTTCTTCTGATTTCCAATGAATACAGAGAAAAGGGCATTTTATTATAGCTTGAAAACATGAAAAAGCCCTTTGTCTGAGCTGTAGCTAAACTCTTCACCCATACACTGCAATGCGCGTCAAGGACTGCTGATAATAAGAAAATTCAGATAGAAAATTAAGTAGGCTATTACTGTTTGCCCTCAAATTCAGTTTCTCTTGGAGAAGTGCAGTAATGCCACAAAGGATGATATTTCACTGCTTTTATGCACCCACATTTTCAACACTCAGACCTTGTGCTGATAAACGTGGGTGTATTCTTTTGGTTCACAACAAGACTTTATTTGACAAGTTGACAGCAAGTCGCACACTGGGGGTGACCACGCATGAAAACTGTAAACAGAAGTCGGTTTGCACACACAGCAGGAAACAAGATAGGCTATGAAAGGTAACATTACCTGTGAACTGTGAAGAGACTTCCTGCACCAATTTGGAACACAGGTACACAGTCATGCAGTCAGTGACATTTAGTGTAATTCTTCGTGGAAAATACAGCGTTTCATGTCAAGTTCATCGACTTGTGTCAGTTAGCTGTGTAGCTAAACAGATGTGATCACATGATATTATTCTGTTATATGACATTGTTGTTTTAATACATTTGCATACCCACCAGATGTAATCATTTTATTTATTAATGTAACTTTGGTAACACTTTATTTAACGCCCATATCCATAATGCATCATAATTCATTATAAACATAGTTATAATGCATTATGTTGTGCTTAAAGCTATAATATGTAACATATCTGTCTTAAAATGTCTAAAAACGCTAGACATATGTTAAATATTTTGTCAATTTGTGAACTCACATGATCTCAAATGTTTCTAATGTTTGGTCAAAACCCAGAGAGATTCGAGGTGATGATGCATTTCCTCCTAGGTGTTGCTAACTAGTTTCTAGTTGCTAGAACTTCCAGGATATGTCGTATACGTCAGAGAGTGAGGAACGAAGTCAGCATCCATGAACGTGATTTCTGCCTGAGTCATGTCAGACAGATTTTCATTAGCTATGGTTGTTGCTGACAAAAGCATCTCCCATGATCCCACGTCACTTCATCATGTCATCAAACTAAGTCTTATGTGATTGTTTTTATGAGAGAGAGACCCCTAGTGAGCAGAGCTTGCATATTGTGTTTAAAGCAAAAATATATAGCTCTAAGCACTAATGAATATTCATAATGCTTTATAACACAAATCCTAACACATTTTATGTTGCATGTTAATCACTGTTGCATTATAATGTGATTAAAAATTATTCTAAAAGGTGTTTTAATACTTGACTTTATAAGTTATCATAAAATTCTTTATGTGTTATGATTATTGTTATAAAGCATTAAGAATATTTATTAGTGCTTAAAATTATAATTATTACATTGCTATAAGCACAGTATGACACATTAGTATGGTCATGATACATTATAGACATGGGCATTATAATGTGGTATAATTAGTTATGAATCATTATGAATATTTATGAGTTCATGTAGCTATAAACATTGCTTTAAGCACAGTATAACACATTTGAAGTATGTTTATAATCCATCATAATGCATTATAGACACCAGCGTCATAGAAAATGTTTTAATTTTTTAATTCAGAAGTACTTTTTATAGACTACTTTGCTGTGTGTACTGTAGAGATTCATGTGCAATAGGTCTCCAAACAAGTACTTGTACTTATTTACACAGGTTTAGGTCTTGCATTTTATGCTATACATGTCAATCGGAGGCTTACATGAGACACAGAGATGTTTCAAGAGACATTTTCAGCAGTGAACCCAAACTAACTCAGCTCACCAGCCTCCAACCCAGGGCTGAAATTATGTTGCTTGGGGAAAGAAAGCAAAGTAAGGCAAAAGTCTAAAATTGGAATGATCTCATTGTCAAGTGTCAAGGAGCAAATGTAATTTAATGGTGTCTTATCTAATGCAGGACGAGGGAAAGGAATTGAATTTATTTGAGGGCAATGTATTACCCTGAACAGACCATGTAGCCAGAGGGAAGGTTTGTGTGTGTGTGTGTGTGTGTGTGTGCGCGCACACGGTCTATGTCCTTACATATTATTACACATTTGAGTGTTTTGCAATAACATATTAATCTGTCATATAGGGGCAGACACGGCTCAGTATTATCTGCTCGGAGCTCTAATAGCTAACGTTTTTCACACCAGGAGGTCCTAAAGGAGCTCTGAGTGTCACAACAAACTGTCTCCTCTGTCACTGCGATTTCTCAGGAGCAGACGTGACTGACACTGAACTTATAAACCAGGAGTGAACCAGCGGCAGGCAGCAGCTACTGTTATCTGCTTTAGAGTTAGAATAGAACAGAATAGAATAGAATTGACGCACATACAAACATGCTGAGATTATGCGTTGCCAGGGGTGAGCGAAATGTGCTGAGATTTGGTTTTGTTTGTTGCATTTCTTTATTGCTATTGTTATTACTTAATACGAAGGAACAAGCAGAGCAGAGAGTTTGCATAAATATCTCTCAGCAGACTGATATTCTGTTATAAACAGCAGTTTATTTCCACTGGGCGCTGAGACTGGAGAGGCTGATGAGTTGTAGTTTAGCTCTTGTCTGTTATTTTTATGCAGTGCTAAGCATAAACTACTGTTCATGCTATTAGAGTGAAGTTGCTTGAGGTGTGTGAGACAATGATTTTGAATAAATAGTTCGCTCTTCACACACAGACACTCAGCTCCAACAATTCTCACAACTTTCTCTCTACTGTATATTTTAAACTAAGCCTGTTTTAACTCAATGTGTTGGTTACAACTGTTGCTTGATCAGCACATGTATCTGATGGCCTTGATGAACCAAGCTGACATTCATCCATCCGGTGGCACTGGGCCATCATTGAACCTAGAGCGCTGGCTGTAGATTTTGCAGTGTGTCTGGCACTGGTCAGGGCTTATCAGTGGCTGATCATGAGCATGTTGAATCAGCAGCAGAGGAAGTCAGAGAGATACTGTGTACATTAGACAGACCTGGTCGGGGTGAAATCCCACATATGGGAGAAGTTAGGCTTCTGATCTTTCTGACAGAAAGCCCTTTCTGGCAGAAATCTGTCTCTCAGATAGCCTTTCTAAGATGTGGCTAATTATCTATTTTAACCCAAACCATGATCATTTCCTGAACCTAACTAATTTGTTTCACATGGGAGATTTAATTGGGTGGAAATCTTGTCCTCATCCCATTCATTCGCCGCAACCTGCTCCTGGTGTGGACTTGTGTCACTCTTTATACTATGTCACCTGACTTCCGAAAGCCTTTTTGCCATGGAACCCTTTCTGACAGACAAATTTCTGGTGTAAAGTTTTCTGTCAGAAACCTTTTCCCATGTGCTGAAATACCTCAGATTCCAACACCTGTTGCAGCCTTTTTTGTGGGTAATTTCTTCTCTGTGGTCGGTCAGAGTTAAAGTTCTGGATGATCAGAAATTTATTTGGCTCCTTAATGTTCAACAGTACTTCTTGCTTACGTGTTTCCTGTAAAACAGGCAGCTAGGGAAGGACTTGTTGCAGACATCGATTGGTGTTTACAGTAGCCGATAGTACTGTGCATTACGTTCCCCCACCATGCAGCTAAAGCAGTCCATGGATGGAAGGAGAGTGGTCCTAATAGCTGACTCTTCCTGGATGGAGAGCTTCCAGTGAACACAGCCAGACCAGCCTCAGAGAGTAACGGAGGCCAGTTTGACAACAGGGAGTAGGCGACAGTATGGAGGTGGTTTTCTTGCTGGGTTTGGCTACTGGCATGTGATGTTACGTATAGCACAATACATACTGTATGTGCTAAAAATAATTCGATTTTGACTTCACGGGAACTTTCGAGAAGCAATCTGTGTGCTCGTTAAAATATGATTATTTAAACTGATGATTTTCGCTTATTATTTAGGGCCAAAAGTAGAAGAAAGATTAAAGCCTTTAACATAACTATCACAGCCTTTTAAAAACCCTGAACTTGTCCACAACTTTCCATGACAAGAGCCAAAGCGTGCCGAGGACACCTTTTTACCGCTTGCATCACTCAGTTTCAGGGCTAAGAACTCCTCTTCAATCCATCAACTGTGAAGTTCAAAGAAGTGTAATGTCTCTGAGCCAACTTCAGCTCCTGCTGGTGCCAAGATTATAGCCTGTCACACACAGACTAGCGGTATTATTTGCACAGCAGAGGGTAGAGCATGGCATGGCAGAGGGGAGGAGCAGGAAGTGCAGTCGCAGACTGACAAAATGTGATTATATGCAATTATTTTTGAGATGATTTGAAAAGTGAAAGCTCATTTTCTTGAACCATTCAGGGGGAAAAGACAATTCTGGGGGAAAAAATAGTGTCCTCACATGACATCCTTTAAAAAGATTTTTTGTTAGATTCTTATCTATAGATCAAAATTAGACACTTTGATGTGAAAGCAGCAGGAAACCTTTAGTTTAGTTTTTTTTAAGGGTTTTTCACCACAAGGACACCCTTCACTGAAATGACGTGAATTAAGTTTGTCTGTTGCTGCATTGCAGACACACACACCAAACACATGCTACATTTTTATCACTTCTTTCACACTGACATAAGAGCCCTTATCTGAGCACTGATGTGACTCATAGAAGCGCCCTCATAATGTGATTTTCTCCAGGAGCTGATTATAGCACTTAACTGGGAAACATCCATCCACATCCTATTACATTTCTGTGCTAAATATTAAAGTTGACTGCTTCCACCATGGACTCAGGTGAATACAGGTGACAGTTAGATCAAATATTGATTATGCATAAGTACATTAGTCACAAAAGAAATTTAAGTGGGAGAAGAGCTCAGATTACAGGAGACTGTTTATGACGTTGTGAGAACTTGCTTGTGTATGTCAAAGATGATCTAAAGCAACGTTAAAAAAACAAGTTTCACATATATTCAAGAAATACAGAAGAGAAATGCTGTAAATAAATGCTGAGTTGCAGTTTAGTTTCATCAGAGGTCGCCTATACTTAAGAGTGATTGCACCTGATAATACAAATACAGTTTTCAGTTCTTCTCAAAATGCGTTTTCAGTATCCACAGCATGGTAGTGTTTTTTTCACTGGAATATTGTTGAAGAAATATCATTCTTTTTCCTTAAAGGGATAGTTTGGATTATTTGAAGGGTGGTTTATGAGGTACTTGATAGTCAGTGAGAAGCAGAGAGGAGTACCAGCATAAAACTAAGTAATGCGCTGCTGTGGACAGGGTCAGCAAGAAAACATATTTTAGTCACAAAAGTTGCACCCAAAAAAATCAATATCAGTTTAAGTGTACACTATATTTGGGAGATTTTCAACACTATCTTGCTGCCGGACAGCCTTTTCTGACAGGAAACTGATGTTATATATCCCAAATATTGCCTTTCCCAAACCAACCAGACTTCATTAACAAAAATTATCAGTAATTTTACCTCACAGAACACAGGAGTTGCTGGCTTACCACTGCCTCAATCTGTTAGTTTGTGTTATTATGCGACTTTGGTGAATCCAAACTATGCTTTTAAAACACCAAAGTCACAGAGTAATGCAAACAAACCAACAGATCTCGACAGTGATAGACCAGCAACTCCCATGTTCTGCGAGGTAAAATTGCGGATTTTACCAATCTGGTTGGTTTTGAGAGATTGTTATTTGACTTGTGGTTTCCAGTTAGAAAAGGCAATCCGACCAGTGGCTAAAATATTTTTCATTGCTGACCCTGTCCGCCCTTGGACATTGATTAGCTCCTGTGCTGGTGCTCCTCTCTGCTGCTCCTAACTGAAAGCATGCCAGCTTGCATCTACTGTAGGTAATACAATGACTATCAGTGCCTCATACAACCCCACATCAAATAATCCTAACTATCCTTTTAAATGGTTACTTGTTACCTGTAGTGGTTTAATCCCAAAACTGAGACAAACCTCATAGTCCATGATGATCTTTTGATATCCTTGCTTTTCTATATTTTGACAACTTTATAGTGCTACAATATTCCCAAACATTCCAATTCCAATTTCAATGCATTGGGAGCCCAGAGAAACACCTAAAAATACAGTTTGTTGTGCAGAGGGAAGAGTACTTTCAGTGCATGCACAGCACGTTTACAGTTACAATGGCGGTTCTTACATCAGCATGCAATTTGAACTGTGAGAACAACTAAGCAAGGTCATTCCGATGGATGAGAGACATTTAGCAAGCTGTATAATTAAATGAAGAGACCCCCAGGTCACCGTTAAGTTTTTTCCAAACGTCCTCGTGGTGCTATATTCATACTAGCCGAGAGCCATTTTTATGATATATCATCCACAGTGGGGCACTAATTACAGGAGCGTCGCCCCGGCAATACCAGCTCACATGAGAGGGATAAAAAATATTATTCCTGAGCTCAAACCATCGCTGCACGAGAGAACTAGCTCCTCTCTTTTATTCATCCTCTCCCTTTCCCTCTTTGTCTGACAGCCTTTGGGATTTCCCACACACCTGAGTCAAGGTCAGCATTTGGGATGAGCTAAGCCGGTCCATGCCTTTCAGTAGAGGAAGAGTTTTACCTGAGGCTAGCTCTGTGCTGTCATTATTCTTGGAGGGACACAAAGAAATGGCAGCAAGAGAAATTTCTGTGTGTCTGGTGAAATTTTATGCTGGAACAGGGTGAGCCAGGAGCCGGAGAGGGAGAGTCAAGTGATGCTGCAGTCAGGGTCAGTGCAGCCAGACAGGATAATATTGTGACAGGGCTTAAGGAGGAATTTGTAAGCTTATTAAAAGAAATGTGTACTTCAGTCTATTAGTGTGGAAGAGGTGGGTTTGTGGAGATTTCTTTGGCTCTATATTACTACTTGCATCAACGCTTAATGGAGATTTAAAAAATAAATAAATAAACATGCAGTCAAATGAATGTTACACCATTGCATCATAGCTAAAGCTCATTTTCACAAATTTAACTTCTTCATCGTGTTGATGTTTAGTGAACTCATCTGCTCCCTCCTGGGAAATGCTCGCACATGCACAGAGGCTTCGGGATCATTTGTATTCTAAATTGCATTGACACACTGACATTTCATGCATGTTCCAGCCTCGAAATTACATTTTGAGCAAATCAATTTAATTGGACTTAATTAATTAGAATCAATCCAATTTTGTTTATTAGGATTGAAGATTGACTTTTATTTTTGCAGAATTGTTTGTCAGTGAAAACCCTCTGCACTCTGCAGGAATGTTGAATGAATTATTTCATCCAACAGATAGGGCATTTCAATTAGTCTGTGGAGATCTCTTGGCAGAATATTGCAGAAATTGGATATAAAATGTATAAGTATGTTTTCTGTCAATGTAAAATCACCTGGAAATATGAATCATTGTGTTTTTGTTACCTTAGAATAAGCTGCTTCTATCTATAGAAGGTGTGGATCCTCTTCGAGTTCGATGTATTGCACTTGCATGTTTCTGCAGTAGCCCAGAGTGGACAAACCAAACATGGGCTCTAGATACGGCCTTTCCGGTTTCACAGCCACCATATCTAAATCTCACACACTTCTCTTTTTAAAGGATGGTTCAACATTTTTGGGAAATATGCTTATTTGCTTTCCGTCAGAGAGTTAGATGAGAGGATTAATTGATGTATACTCATCACTGTGAAGCAAGTACAGACTGAGGATCAGGAAGCTATTTGCTTAGATGAGCATAATGATTCAAAGACAGGAGAAACACCTAGCCTAAAGTTCATAAATACAGCAAGCACCTCTAAAGCTCAATAGTTAAAAAGCCACAGATTAAGAATTACAGCGCATCCTAACTGAATATTCTGCAAGCGTCAATAATTTAATTTGCTGGAGGACCAGTTTCCATGTATTCCTGTCCATTAAAAAAGTTGCAAAACAGTTGATTCATTATGCTAAAATTAAGAGATATCTATTGGATGTCTTCTTATTTGACTACAAAAAGAGCTATAACAAACTAATTTGTAACTTCATGAGCAAGAGTATGAGCAGGATATGCTTATGGTCGAGGCTACCATGTAACTGAGAAGTCAATCTCATTGAGTCTGCCCGGTTAAACACATGGGACTCATGATGCACAGATCAACCTAGATCAACCTTTCACACTAGACAATGTTGATCAAATATGGATCAAGATTCTGTTACTGCATTGCTTATTTCTTACTTTAAATGTTTTCAGGAAAATAATTTAATGTACTGTTCAGTTGAAATACGAGAAATATTGTGACCAGGCGGCTGCCATTGTGTTTCTGGTTTCCAACAGAGCCTCCTGAAACTCAGATCAAACGGTAGAACTAGGCAGTGCTGATCAAATATAGATCAAGATTTGCTACTGCATTGACTATTTCTTGCTTAGAATGTTTCCAGAAACATATTTTAGTGTACTGTTTAGTTGTAATACAAGACCAGGCAGGCTTCCATCATTTCCTGCTGAACAGATGAGCCATGACTAAGCACCGCCCAAGTCACAGTATGTCACCCACCAGCTCCATGCCCTTGTTAGTACAGCACATGCTCTGGTTGCAGAAAACCAAGATGGCCACCCCCATAATGCCAAACTCGAGGCTGCAAAATGGTAGTCCACAAACCAATGGGTGACATCATAGCGTCTCTGTCCACTAATTATTCTGCCATCTATGCACTTAACTCAGAAATATTACAGTAGTTTTGATCATTTCAGCATGCAAGAAAGCAAAGAAGGGAACTTCACCAAACCTTAAACTGTTCCTTTAAAGCTGTACAGCTGTTATCAAATCCCAGGTTGTGCTCCAAAGAAGCAACAATGAAGTGTATAAAGTGGATATATACTGCATGCACCACACATCAATATGTAAGAGATGGTAGATGAGATGAATGTTGCATAATGGAAATCTGAATAAATTTTAATTTCCTTGGATAAGATGATACACGCTGTAGGTGGAAGTTATGTAAGATGTGAATTATTTTGCCAAATACTAGTTGAATACCCGCTGATTGCAATTTATTAGAGGGCAGACAAAAACTAATCGAAGACAAAAAGCTGCAATCAAGCAGACTCTGCACGACACTTAATGAAGCATGGGTCATTGTGTCTTTCTTTATATTAATTTTTTGCTCTGTAATCAAAGACATGAAGTTTGTGATCTTGAAAACACCTGTCAGAGAAACTTGAGAACTCTGAAGGACATTGACAAGGTCATTCACTAAACTTTTAAACATAAATGCATTTTTGAGGACTGTTTGGCTTGCATAATATCCTTAGAGGACCATGTATGTGTGTGTGCACTGTGTCTTTGTATATGGCTGCGAATCTATGTGTGAAATCGCTCTTTGACAGCTACAGCTGTAATGGAGCTCATCCCATTGTTCTCGGGGCATGTTATTGTCTCTTGTATATGACTAGAACCCGCCACCTACTGCGTGCTTCTTTCCCGTTCAGCTGAAAGCCTGTCAACAGCCATTATTCCTAGCAAGACCTCTGCTGTGATCCCTGCCATGTTTCATCAAAGCGTGGCAGTTTATTCCAAAGCCCACTGTCTGAGCATGTTAGCTAGTACTAAAATTATTGCATGTGAACGTTTGTGTGTGTTTGTGTGTGCGTGTGCCCACTGCTATTCTTCTTTCGCCCCTAACCTCTTGTCATTCCTGTGGACGAACACCAGCAAAAGGAGCTGAGCCGACAAGTTTGCCATTCCACAGTACTATTTCACAATGGAGTCTGGGTTGCGTGTTTGCGCGCGCGCGCGTGTGTGTGTGTGTGTGTGTGTGTGCGTGTGTGGTTAAATAATTAACGCTGTTCGCCGCCTTGCTGCAACACATCCCTCAAACACTGTTCTGATTAAGGGAGCTCTAGGAGATACGCATTGCCTGCTTACCCTGCACAAGGACTAATGCATGTACGTGTGTGTGTGTGTGTGTGTGTGTGTGCGCGTGTACATGAATAATGACTTTTCCTGTGCATTAGTATGTGTAAGCATGTCAAGATTTTGGATATTTTTTTGTTTATTTGCTTTTTTGCAATAATAATACATAGACATCCTGCTTAATATTATTCTGCTGTGTAGCTCTTGTGTGTCATACCCCTTCATTATGTATGTGTGTGTGTGTGTTTTGTGTGAGCTATTATTGTGTGTGCACCTATTAGAGGAAGGTCAGAGGTTAAGAAGCAGGACTAATTTTCCACAGAAACAGTTCAATACCACCACAGGAAATACTGCTCATAACCTTAGCAAATGGGTTTATAGATAATAAATTTTACTAGCATAACATATATTTTGTCTTAGATTTAAAGTGAAACTGAAATTTTATGTCTGCATCAACAAGTACATTATACTACATCTTAGACTTGTATGGTTTATTAAAAAACAGTAAATCACATTATAAAAATGAAAAATCACATTCTTTGTCACACTTTGTAGGGTTTTTAAAGCAGGTATAATGGACTTTTCTGCCTCTTGGGGACAGTGGAACAAGCTGCAAACACAGTGCTCACATATTACACCTCCACCTCAATCTGTTATCTCATTATGTCTTTTTTTATGTAGCTGTAATAGAACACAGTTACCTTCTTGTATCCTAATTACACAACACCAATATTCTGTTACTCCCCAAGCCCGTCTATCACTGACAACCTTTTAAGTTGGTGTGGCAACATTGTTAGCAAACCATTGCCTTTTTACACCTCCAGCAGACATATCTGGCTCATTAGCAGGTAAATTCTCATCTATGTTCACTGGCTAGTTTTGTCTGCCTGCTGTTTGGCGCTGAGCGGGTAGTGTACACTGGGTTTTTAGGGCTTTTTCGATGAAAACAGCCTCCTGATGCTGCCAGGAAACAAGGCTGATTGCAGCAAGAGTGAACCAAAACAGCAAACCAAAACAATGAGCTGAAAGATGTAAAAATGCTCCATAGAGCCGAGGGGAACTGCAGACTTGGGTGATAATTCTCTGTGAGTTTGTCACTATTTTCTCACATTATTCAGCTTCACCAAAATGTCAGAAAAAACTTAGATTTTAAGCCCAAGATTTCTCTTTCCCTGATGCCAAAAATGTCACAGAAATCATCATATAACCTCTCCACTGTAACTCAAAGCCTTTGAGGCCAAAACGCTCTGTTCTTGTTGTTCCTCCATATTGATTTGGTTGGTGGCCTGCAGATTGGATTAGAGTCCAGCTGTACTCCAGCCTGAGGGGAGAGTAGCTGTGTTGTGTTTGTAGACAGGACAGATAGCTACTGTAGAGACAGTCTGATCCATTCTAGAGCCTCTCTGAAGAGACATATCACAATGAAAGCTAATATGGTTCAGACTAGTTACCCATGAAGGAATTCTACATTGTTTAGAGGTGTTTCAGGGTGGGAAAGTCAGAGCTGTCCGTCACTCACACGTACAGGCTGAGGGATGCTGATTATACTGTAGCAGGATGTGGAAGTGGAAACTGGAACACAGTCAATGTAAATTGCATTCTGGGTAAACAGGAAATAGTATGACCACTGGTTTACATTTACCTCAGGACGCTCCATGTTTTGTCAGCAGTCCTGCTTTTCTATTTTAGGGTGTGTCCATGTCACAGTTGAGTTACATCTTGACAACAGAGGCCTATACTGACTGCTGTGTGCTTGCTGCTGATAATGGCTTGCACCATTGAGTCATAGCTTAGCAACAAGCCTGCTGGCCTATTTTCAGTTTCAGGCAATTATCCACAATGCAGTGTGATGGTGTGGTCCTATGACACTTCCAGATTGTGGATGTAATGAAGGGGAAAAGGCCTGTACCCACATCTGTCAAGTATCTGCAGCATTTTTTCCCAAATATATAACAGTGTTACTAAACCTGGGAACTGGGTGGCAACTTTATTATTTTTATTTTTTATTATTGTGTGGTGATGTGCACATTCACTGACACATGTGAGGCATGAGGGCAAGAGGGCACTGCAAGACAATTTTAAGCTACGGGTAGGAGGAAAAAACTTTTAAGCTTGAACTGACCCTTCGCTAAGCCCCGCCCTCTTTAGTTACTGTTGCTATGTCTGTCAAGCTTCCCATTCTCACACTGTGCATATGCAATTTACAGTATGGTGGCAGATGAACCATTGAAATCGGTACATTTTGAAACACTGGGTTTTTGATTCAAAAGAGAATAAACAAAAGCAGCTCCTCATTTCTAGTTGATAATCATGGATTCTGTCAACTAATATGAAGACTCTGAAGCTGGAAGATTTCATAAGTGTAGCTACCTAATGTAAGCTAATGCTCGAACACCTTGAGTCAGCTGAAAAGTCTGTCTCTAGCTGACTTTTTCATTTTTCCATCTGACATATTTTAAAACAGGAACCCCTCTGAAATATTAAGTAACTTAATGACTGCATACATGATATAACATCAATGCTAAAAGGCTGAGGCTAAAGCTACATCCCAGTAAACGTTGGTCAGATAGTGAAATACGACACATGTATCAGGGTTTCCCCCAGAAATCTTGTTAGGCCTGGACGCTGTACCATTATCGTTACAGAGGACATCTTGTTGCCCCGAGACTTCACCCCAGTTACTGCTAAGTTTAAGTTTCTCCTCTGCTGTGGGCATCAAAGTCTCTCTAAGGCCGGAGATATACTTGCTGTTTAACCATGTGTTTGCGCATGCGTAGTGTTAATTTCTGACAACCATTGCTCCAAATGGACGCAGGATACGCGATGCAGCCATGAAGCGTCAGGATACGTGGGGGTGCGTATGCGAACGTGTCGGTAAAAGCAAGTGTATTTCCAGCCTAAGTCTGCAGTCTGCTACTTGTTCTCCCTAACTTGCATGCACATGCTTAAATACTGCCCTATTCCTTAAAGGAGCTAGGCTGCGCTAATGACAGTATGCTTCAATAAAGTTCGATAAAACGTAATTATTATTGTAGTATATGTTGCTTTGTCACCATGGCAAGAAAAAATCTATACTGTCATAGTTGACACACTGATGTCAATGCAACAATGTTTATCCTCCACACAGGATTTACAGTGGAGTTCGTCCTGAACTGTTGTTGTTATGAGTGAGTAACAGTTCATCGTGTTGTTGATGGACACACACTGGCTGCTGCATGGAACAAACTCGTCAGTAATCTGACAGCCTCAAATACTTTCCCGTTTTACAGTGAAGGGAACGCAGAACAAAGGAACCACTTTTGACAATTTGAATGACATTCACAATGTTTGTGATTAATGCACACATTACTTTCAGCAGTAGAATGAATATTTAAAGCCTCAAGGCTCGAGGCTTCTTCCAGTAATCCAGCTGCTGTAGAGACTGAAAAGAGGTAATTAAAGGGAAGCATTGATCTAATAAACTGAGAATGAGGTCAGTTCAGTCTCAAGTCAGTCGTACTTCTGCAAATGTTCTTATGATGTGCTGTAGCACTCGCCCCCAGTCATTTCTGTATGCATCTGACTTCTCAGTGTTCAAACTGTAGCAAATATACCTGAACAAAATCCACAAAATAATTTAATCTTGCTGGCTTGGATTTTTGTAAGAGAACACAAAAGGGCGGCATGCCAGAGAGATATATAGATAAATGCACTCAAAACCCATAGGTCAATATCTTCATTTGTCTTTGCTGTGAGCTCTGATTTAAGGTCAGAGTTCACAGGTCTCCCACAGCTGTACAGTTGGATGTTTCCTGCTGGTTGATGTAATGAAGGTCGTGATCTTTCTCTCTTTCTGCTTTGCACAATACCTCATTATTCTTTTGCTGTTCCGGTGTCGGTTTCTTTTCTATCTGCTCATTGCTGAATCACAGCAAAGTGAAAAATATCTTTGTCACCTTGTTTTCAAATTTGACTTCATCATAAGAC
>JAJHUR010112651.1:0-13215 GCA_027495735.1 Lutjanus campechanus | reverse complement strand
TGGGACTTTACAATTCATACCTGTGGAGTCAGGTTGGTCTCATCACTTTTATAAATAAATAAGTCTGTTTTTGTGTATGTTTATGTAAAGCACTTTGCGTTGCCTTTGTGTCTGAAATGTACTTTTATAAATAAACTTGCCTTGCTTTACATACCATGGGGTAAATTTGTGAGATGTTCACCTTTTCCTGACTGTAGTCTCTGGAAACAGTAGATGCAGTTGAGCTGAATGACAATACAAAGCTGTTTCTATACCCCAGGTGAATGGATGTGTACAATAGGACTCAATGGCTGATAAATTATTATTAAGACAAGTGATGGATGCTGCCATGCCACGGTTCTGATTACCCAGTTTGCCAAAACCTCAATAGTCTGAAAAGTGTTCCATTGGACTTATCCAACAGCCCATTATCACAAAAACAGATGCCCATTGCTCTGAAGGCCTATTGCTCCCTAACCCTTATATCTAATAACCAATATCAAACATGTTTGATTTTGTCAGAACAACCAAGGCTTCAAAAAGACTGTGGGCCATTAAGGCTGCTCTAACTGAGTTTTTGATCAGGTTACAACAACATGGCTGACAGCGGGATGCACTAACTGAGATAAACTTTCATTCTGCAACTGGGAATTTGTCTGTGACAGTAAAATGGCTTGAAATGTTGTTGGGTGTAAAGCCAGAAAGGGGCAAACCCCTGCCGATACAGTACCATGACCATAGCCTGCAGTTACTGAACCAAGAACTTACTGTAAGAGACAGTGTGAGTTTTTTGGAGCAATGTGCCATTGCAGCAATGGGTTTTTGTTTTTGGGTTACCAGGCTGCTGGACAAAGAGGCTTTCAGTCCAAAGGGGGGACATTTTTAAGACTATTGGGGTTTTGGAGTAATGGGCCATCAGAACAAATGGCAATCCCCTAGTGACGACATTAGCATTTCCCTCAACTAGGGCTACTGCTTCTTTAAGGACCGGTGTGTATGACTTAGTGGCATCTAGTGGTGAGTTTGTACATTGCAACCAAATGACATTACAATGCTCACCTCACCCTCTGCTTCCAAGCATGTGGGAAAACATATGATGGCCACAAAACTAGCAAAACAACAGAGAAGGCCGTATCTAGAGCCAGACATTGTTTGGTTTGTTTGTTCTGGGCCACATGGTGGCATTCGTGGCAGAAGACTAGTGCTCTCTCTTATATAAATGGCTCATTCTAAGGTAACAAAAACACAACTTTTCTTGTTTAACACTAATAAAAACATACTTATGAATAAAAATAAACATACATTTTATTATTATCGCATTACTGTCATATTCACCCTTACTGGACCTTAAGAAGCTATAAATCCCTCTTAATGGACTGTATACAATTTCTATAGATATATAAAACCCCTGTGACAAAAATTAAATGTAATGATAGCTGGCCTATAATTGCTGATTTACAATCTTGAATGGCTTCAGAACCTAAATAAGAACTGTTTAAACGTCTCCCTTTCACCATTCTGTAGACAAAAACAAGCAAGCTGCCAACTTAGAAACAAACAACCTAAAAGTAGGCTAGTCTACAACTCGACAACATCATCATTAAATCCTACGAGCTCCTAATGATGAGTGTCTCAGCATTAATGTGGGTATCATGGCGAGGTAATGTGTCTTGTGATGTCTAATCATGTCTGTGCTTTACCCTGAGATGAAAGGAGCTGACAGTACATGTGTTCTTCTGATAATACAGTTCAATTAGGGGTAGAGGCAGAATGAGGACTAATGATGTTTACTCATCACTCCGGTGCCTTATCAATGCAGGATGCTCTGAAAATACGCTCACTGACACGAGCATATGTACAGACACAAACATATTGCAAAGGCATGTGTCCGCTCTCTGACACAAACACAAATGCTGATGTGTAGCTTTGTTCTGTAATGATGGCCCTTAGTGGGGGTCATTACTCATGAACAGCCTTTGATGGGGTTTCACATGCAGCTGGGTCCCGGTGTTAGAGGCAACCAGGAGTTCAATGGAGTCTCAGCTGCTGTCTCTCCAACACCTTCACTAATCTCTCTAAATCACTCCCTCTTTTCATCCCCACCTAACGCCTACACCATAATAACTCAACATCGCCTTTGCCCTAGCCATGGCCTTACACATACCATAGATTAAGGGAATTTACTTGCAGAGGTAATAATACAAGGTTACAGCAAAGTTTAACAAACCTTGCCTTTTCATTATTTTCTGTTGTAGCAAATATCAGTATGATTTCTAGATGTAATTTCACAATAATAGGGCTGATGTGCCCAGCAATCTTTTGCCATGGTCGTATCTCTACGGCTTGCCACGAAATTTAGCACAGACATACATGGTGCCCGGAGGATGAATCCTACTGTAATGACTTTGATTATTCTCTGAGTTTTGGTCTAGCACCACCAGCAAATCAAATCTTACTCTTATCTTGTGAAATATTTCTGCACCACATAGATTGGCACAGATTTTGGTATAGATAGTCACAGTTCACAGATGATTAATTCTACTGCCTTTGCCAATTACCTGACCTTTCCTCCTTTGCCAGTGGCATATTTAAATTTATGGTTCAGTGTGATATTTTTGACAACTGTTGGATGGATTATCATGCAATTTATTGCACACATTCATGGTCTTTGTGAACCTTCCCTTACTTTTCATCAAGCACCACCATGTTCTCTTGGAGCTGGACATACGCAACTGGACTCACTTGAGGCTCTTGAAGACATTTCACCTCTCATCTAAGAGGCGTCTTCATTTCTAACAGACAAGTGGGTAGTACCAGGTATTTAACCTCCTGTGGGGTCTTCAACACCTTGAGAGACATATGAGTCAAGCCTCTCTCTGATTAGAGGGGATTCCTCTTCAAGAACCTCAAGCAAGTCCAGTTGTCTAGAGAATATCATGACCTGGATTTATGAGAATCTTCACAGACAGTTCCCGTCACAGTTTACCTCACCTTCAATCCTTCTTTACAATGCACATTGCATCATCACAGAGCTCCTATTATGGCTGTACACTGTTAGTGTTGCTAATTCAGTATATAGTCTTTATTAAGTGAAAATACACCTTTTACTTTTCTTTTATTTGGCAGACAGATGCACTGAAAGATGATTTTCACATTGGTTTCTGTGACATTGTTGATTGACATAAGACTTTCAAAGGCTGGATTCTACTATAATTTTTCGTTTCTTTTTCTTGCTGCACTCACTTTCCAGAATTGTATTGACATCTTGTCCTTCTTACCATCATTGAGAAGTTTGACCCCATCATACTGATTCCCAGCGGGGTCTTTCTGACTCACTGGACCTGCCAGAGAGCCTGAGAATGGAGCGTTGACAATACCATAGTCATCACACACCAGGTCCACTGCTTTATGTAGGTCATTACCTCTGGAAGAGTGACAGAAGAGATTGGAATTACACAGCCATCTTAAAAGGCCTTTCATACTTCAGGCTATGGATACAGTGCTTGGCTGCTGAGCCCTCCACTCAGAGAAGTCATATGTAAAACACTGGTCTCTCTTGTCTCTTTAGGATAGACTGATAGTAGATTAGTAAAACTGAGCTGTGGCTTGAAATGACATCACCTTAAACGATTACTCATCATGTCTACCGCATTACCAGGTTGATCACTCAGCAAGACATGTAAGAAGCCACAGAATGAACAGTTTGAGAGAGAACTCCACACCAGAAATGCTGCATTGGCGCGTGAGTAATCCTGAGGCTATGGCACACCAATCAAGCATTCTCCAACAACAGGGAACATTCTGATGTTGGCAGTTGTTGGAAGTTGTCTTAGAACAACTGCCTATAGCAAACTGATCAAAACAGATGACCAAATTGACCAGGTCAAACAGTTGACTTCAAAAAAGAGCCCAAAATGGAGAGTGAAGTGGACATCTACTGAAATTTACAGTCCTCATACTATTGTGTTTACAAGTGGCTAGATGACTTCATACACAGAAGAAATATTGGAAATATCTGAGGAAAATCTTGAGTGAACAGTAGTTATTAAGAAGAAAGAACAAGGGAGCTTTTCATCTTTGTAGTGAGCTGAAAAATGAAACAGATCTAGATCGGTAATCTTCTCTCGAGTCGTACCAGAGCAGTACTGAAGGTTGTTGGGAAAGGTTACACCCCTTATAAAACATCAAAATACAAACCACAGGTCCAAAAAAATGTGATGTGTAAAATGTAAATGAAAACAGAATGCAATGATTTACAGATACTTTTTGACCTATATTCAATTGAAAACAGTACAAAGACACGTTAATTCATGTTTAAACTGACAAACTTTACTGTTTTTTGTAAATATACACTCATTCTGAATTTGATGCCTGCAACGTTCCCAAAACTTTTTTTTACCACTGTGTTACATCACGTTTTCTTTTTAACAACACTCATCAAGTATTTGGCAACTGAGGACACTAATTGTTGAAGTTTTGAAGAATAAATACTCCCCATTCTTGCTTAACATACCACTTCAAGAGCTCAACAGTCCAGGGTCTCATATTCTGTGCTTCATAATGCACCACACATCTCTGAAAAAGACATTGTCTGGATGGCAGCAAAAGCTGTATGTATCTTTCAACATTAATGTGGCCTTTACAGATGTGACAGTTACCAAAGACTTGAGCACTAACACAAGCCCATACTATCACAGACGTTGGCTTTTGAAGTAAGTGCCACAGCACACTTTTCAGCTTTCAATTAGTCCAGCAGATGAGTTCAGGCTCAGGGAAGTCAGCAACATTTCTGAAAATGGTTGAACTTTGACTTTCGCTTTGCATGGTAGAGTCTTAACTTGCATTTGTCGATGCAGCAACAAACTGTGTTTAGTGACAGTGGTAAACAAGGAGTATTGGATGGGGACTTTTAGGTATTTGGCAACAGATAAATAAATATCAATTATGCTACCTTAATCATGACACAGCCCAATTGCAAAACACAGTGACATGTAAGCAATATGCATGAACATAACTCTTGATTAATCTAATAAAATTCATTCGAAAGCATGAAAAGCTAACCTAACTTCATCAAAAATGGACAAACAAAGATTGAACATGTCGAATCAGACCAAACATCCCCAAACAATTCCAAACAAGGACAGACAACCATGGCACACCAAACCAACATCTGTGTTTGCTGGAGAATGTTTGATTGGTGTGCCATGGCCTCAAGCATAAAAATCAATCGGGAAGAATCACCTTCTGGAGTTGAAACCTCCACAGCCGTGCACATCACATGCCCTCACTCTGTTGTTGTGGTGACCAGCACAAAGGACACTCCAGGCTCCAACTACAGAAAAAGGTTAAAAAAAAAAAAAAGAAAAAGTAATATGAGAAGCCAGTACTTCTCTTCCCAAAATTCACCATATTTAAAGGCTGATGCACTGCATTCCAACAGGCCAGGCATAGAAATTCTATTAAAAAACATAACTTAACATCTGCTGAGTCTGAGTCACCTCTTGTACCATTCATGTGGAAATGAGGCCAATTACAGCAGAAAGCCACTATTCAGATGTCATGTATTGATGTTTCTTTTTTTATATCAGTGGCGTGTCAGACATTGATACAGCCTCACACCCACAATGACACATTTTCATGACTCAGACAGGAAAGAGCAGTACATAACCCTCTTAATCCCTACTTGGCAAAAAAAAACTGGTATGTTAGTGGGACTGTCTGAAGTTGCCTGAAATTTCTTGCCTTGAGTAATATTTGCATGTGCACTGTGTTTGCATTCATGTGTAACTGTGTCACTACCTGGCAGACAACACTGCCGTGTCTTTGGCCCCGAACACTTGTCTTTGAGGTATCGGCCTTGGCAGACATAACGGGTAGGCTGGCAGATGCCTCCCAGTTTGATACAGCCGATGTCACTTCTTGGTCCCACTGAAGGTCTCCTACTTCCCGGCTTCTTGACCCTCTTTCTTGGAGTTGCAGCCTTCAGTCTCCCATCATTTGCTGTTGTGTCATTTCTCTTCACTTTGATGTTATTGCCAACATTCTTGTCAGGACTTTGCATTTCTTCACCTCTCCTCTTGTCATCTTCTGAAGCACAACTTAACAATACATCTTGAGGAGAGATAAAAGGTACACAGAGAGTTAAGGGGGCAGGCTTTAAAATGACAATGTCGGATGAAATAACTTTCCTGGATGAAGGATTTAATCAAAATTTTCAATTTTGGATTTAGTTTCAGTTTCCTTTAAAGAGTTTTTAATGCTGGATACTCAGTAGTCTAGATTGTGGTGCTGTTGAACTGTGTTGCATCATAGAAAGACATGTTTTTATTCAGTCCATTCTCATTGATATGGAGAAAATAATGTGAACCCCTGTTGTCAGAGCACAATACAATTCAACAGCACCACAAACTGCAGCTTCCTAAGTGACTATGCAGTTGAGTCAACACCTCTCTCAAACAGTTTCAACAAAAAACAACATTACAACCCTCATGAAAGTAGGTTTTATCACAGGACTGTTGTATCAGACTTTCAGCTAAGTGTACATAATACACAGGCAACTGAGTGTATGAAGTATACTACCCATCTACCCACATACTTACCTATTTATGGCAATCTCGGGATTTAGAAAGTGAGAATCTCTAGTGTAGGGAGGAGCAAGGTCATCCAAAGCTTTATAAACAAGTAAAAGAACTGTAAGCTTCAAGCAGTGAGGTAATGCAATCCATTTTCTTTGTTTTGATTAAACCTCAGCATTCAGAGCTGTTCTTTTTTGTACACTTTTTACATAATCAAGTAAAAAGGGAATTGCAGAAGTCTAGTGAGTATTTCTGCATCTTTCTGAGTTAAAAAAAAGGACTGACGTTGGCACTATTCCAAAGATAAAAAAAGATGTTTGAATGACACTGTGAAAGTCCTGTGTTTAACCCATTCATCCACCACAACATGCTCCCCATATGGACGTCATTGCTCTTTATACTACACTATCACCTATACTATACTATACTATACTATACTATACTATACTATCACATGATTCCCTAAAGCCTTCCTGCCAGAGCCTCTCTGGCATAAAGCTTTGAAGTATAACTTCTCCCAGTACTGAGAACATTGAGGTGGGCAGAGTTAAGGTGATTTACATCAGACCTCAAAAACCAATCACCAGCCAATCATAAGAAATTCACATGATCAAAAAGAAAGAAACCTAAATTACTATTCCCCAAAACTGATCCTGAAGCAAATTTGATAAATTTCTAAGACACATTGGACTGCTGATTGCTATAAAATACCATAAAAATCCTGTAATGTGGAAAAGAAAGCTAAAAAAAAGCACACCTTCTAGACATTAACACCTGAAGGATGTTAATGGAAAAACTTTAATGAGTTCATGGAACTTGCGTTTGATTATGTCTTTGAAGTATACTTTTGTTAGACTTGGTTATTTATAACAATTTCTTAATGTTTTAACAAAGTCTCTCGGCACGTCTTAGCTCACCGCCTGCACGCACTTGTTGAGAGCTGTGTTGCTTGTCCATATAGACACACAGAGTCATAGTTCAGTTATTCATAGTGTGTTTTCATTCTGACAGAATACTAATTATCCTGCCCAGACATGAGTCTTTGATCTTCATTAACTCCATTAACCTCACAGGCACAGAAAATATTTCAATCACGCTGCCCTGGCGCGGGAACACACGCTGGGCTCGGTGATTGAAAGAAGCTGCTTATCACTAGAAGGCCGTAATGACTGGGAGACAGTCGGCCTCGATAGCTGGCTGTAGCATGGAAAAGCAATTTTCCTCAGCGTGTGAACTAAAAAAGAAAAAGAAACGGCAAACATTTTGTAACAAAAATGTAAGGGTGCCTGTTGCCTGAAAAGTTGTACACTCTAAAAAAAAATAACAGTTCCAAAATGGTTCTTTGTGATGGGCTGATGTTCTACCCAGAACCATTCAAAGGTTTATCCATGTTTCAAATGACATTTTTAAATGTAGATGTATCTGGAGTCCTAATTGTGTTCATGTAATATTAAATACAATAAGGTTCTTTGTAGAACCCTCAGAAGACTAGAGGGTTAAAGGTCAAACCATTATATATATAAAAAAGGTTCTAGATTTCACCCATTGACTATAAAAGTGAATCCCATGGGTGGGTTCTAGATGAAACCCTTTCCAGGTGGAACCTTTGTAAAGGGCATTACCAGGAACCAAAAAGGGTTCACCAATGTGAACAAGCCAAAGAGCCTTACATGGTTCCAATCTGCACCTTTATTTCAAAGCGTGTAGGTTGGAGTAGGGTTTTACTGGTGTTTTATTAGTGCATTGCCAGGTGCTCACAACATTATGGAGCTGTTTGGTGAGGTTGATGTGATTGCTGGGACTCTCTGAGTCACATCCACATCCATATAATGCTGGAGGAACACATCACATGCAATATAGTGTTTATGAAATACCACATTTTCATAGTATGTTAACTTCACCAGGCACAGCCAGTGTGTTTGCCAGGCAACATACGTGACTTTTATGCCCAATACTTAATTAGTGCGGTTGCTATGACAAGCCACAGCCAAATTTTGCTATTTGCATATTCATCATTGTTCCATTCTCCTGTTTTGTGAATCAGTTTGTGGCACCCAAATTGATACAGCAAAACATGCACATTCATTCAGACAAATAGATTTAGTGAAAATCTCAAAAAATGCAAATGATTTTTTTTGTTGGAGTCTTATAATTTTCTTTAAAGTGTCTGTCACAGCTTCGATTTCCATGTTTCTTTCGACAAAATTGAATAGCTTTAAAAAAGGAGTGGGCTTGACCATTGTCTGAGTTTTTTGGTGAGTATACACAGAAAACACAAAAGAAAAATCTGGGTTTAGTGAGTTAGTGATGGGGAAAAAAGATGCGGAATGGTAAAGCTGCCAGAAATAAATGGCTTGCAAGCTTGCAACTGCGTGTGCAGACCTCCAGAAACTGAAAACTTTTTCAAAGCTTAAATTTCAGCATTTCAAAACTTTTTCCCCAACATATGCAAACCAGTTTTCAGATCACCATTTACAAGGTTACAAACATGGAAAAAGGGCTCAGATAATACTCTGGGAGAACAGTGACAAATTAGGAAATCTAAAAATGTGTTAGTGAAAGACAGTAAAAAATGTTAATAATGTTTGCACAGGGTCAATTTTTCCGCCTATCAAAACATTATACAAGCCTTCAAAACTTAGTGTCAAACTTGCTAAACCTTTCTTTATTAGATTTCAAGCTTTCAAACACTGAGTCTCAACCTTTCAAAGATTTTTTCTTGTTTCAAGTAATGACATCATATTCACTCCATAGCTATATGCCAGCCACATTGTTTCATACTTTTACTTCAATTGCAAGGCATTCTGTCTGTGGGCAGAGACTCCTGATACATACAAATGTATTTAACCTTTTAAGTAACCAAAAGAAGGATACTCAAAGAGTCATCAGCAGCTTAACAGAATGGAATAATGCAAACAGCGACAAACATAAGTAACATATATATTTCTGAGTACCTCTCATGCAACTGCGGTGAGAGCTGTGTCCATTGTGTGGCATTTATCTCTATAACAAGATGGCTGTGTCATTTTCATGTAGCTCAACAGTCCCTCGGAGTCAGAATGAGCCTTAAGCTTTGCAGTTAGACGCAATTATGTGATGTTGCATTAAGCATTCAATCATGCTTTAAATGTCTCATCCACTTGCGCCAACACACAGTCACTCCAGCAATATGCCCAACCCCCCCTAAGGTTTATGTTTACAGGAGTTTACAGTCTGCTAATAGGGCTCGGTTCATGGTAATCTCCAAGGGCAGGCAGATATTTCTACACCATTTATTGTTTCTATAATAGGAATCTTATTAGTGTACACTGGAATGTCAAATTGCTGTGTGTGTATGTGAGTGTGCCCACGCATGCATGGTTATAGGCTAGTGTGTGATTGTGTGTAGATGTTTTGTGCATGTGTTTCCGTGTTTGTGTTTGGATGGTCAACTGGACAGAGTTATTGTGCATAAATACTTCAGGCATACTGTATGTATATGTGTGTGTATATATGTTATGATGCATGTTCAAGGTCCATTGTGTAAGATTTAATAGGATCTATTGGAATAATATTGCAAAAATGGAATATAAACATATATCATAGGTTTTCCCACATACTTGGAAAGGGAGGGTGAGGCAAGCAGTATTCATTTGGTTGCAATGTACAATCTCGCAGCTAGATGTCACTAAATTGTACACACTGGGCCTTTTACAGCTTCTATAGTGAAGGGTACTTACAGCATGATAGAAGAATTGCCATGAGACAGATTCTCAACAACATTTTCACTGGATCAGGTCAGATGTCAGAAATCTGCAAAATAATGACAGAAACAGAAAACTTTTTCTATCCAGTCAGGTAAGTTTTCCATAGATGTTATTCTCAAATAAAGCAGCAGACTACTAAGTGTATCAGGGTTGTTTATACATATGAATTTCACCCTAAGAATAAAATCTGAAGCATATTCGTACACAGTGACAAGTAAATACAGCAAAAACATGTCTCAAATCTCAAGTGCAAAACAGAGTCAGGTGAACTGAATACTGAATCTAGTGAAAGAAAATAAACCATACATACAAATCTTATGGAGAAGTTGTAGTGTGGCGCAGTGGGTAGAAACACAAAGCAGCAACTGTTAGAAAACCAGCCGGCTGTGGAAGCCGCAGGCCCGGACCACAGGACGTCCCCCTACTGTCAATATTGATATTGGCCTGTAGAAAACACACCCATTTACTTGCTGGAAAAGGCTCACTATACTGACTGTTTGTTGCTATAGTGAAAATTACACAGAGCTAGTTACTGACCTCAGAGAAGAAGCAGCTGGAAAAATCCAAAATTAGTTAGCCGATCACCAGCTAAGCGCAATCTGATAAATTTCATCTTACTTTGCAGTGTTTTGTAAATCACAAAACAAATGATTGAGCATTATCACAACCTCATATGACATGTTATTGATTTGCTTTGCGTCATTTAAGTCTCAATCATACATTTTTGATGATGCTTTTGTTATAACAGTATATGATAATGCACTGACTGTTATCAATATATACTTTCAGTTCAATGGAAATTCTTCAGAAGAATCAGCAGGTAGTGTTATAATGTGATGAATACATAGTCAACAAAAATGTAACTTTTACTTTTGCCTCCACTGCAGTTTTATATAAAAAAAAAGACATTTGTTTGGCACTTAACTATGGCTCTTTCACACAGGGCTACAGATATGTATATTTATTGTGACCAGTCTAAGGAGCACTGGTGCAATAATCCTGCAGTTTAATCAGCATCTCTGTATAACACACCTGTCAGGTGGGTGGATATCTTGGCAATGAAGAAGCCTCACTAAAACAGATTTTAACATATTTTTGAAGAAAATCTTTGAGAAATAAACCTTTTATGTGCACAGAAAAAGTCTGAGATATTTTAGTTCATGAAAAATGAGAGCAAAAATGAAAGTGTTACATTTATATCTTTGTTGAGTGTAATATTATTAGGGAATTATAAGTTTTATTATAATAGATTTAGAGGGACATTTGAACAATTTCTCGTCATTATATTACAAACCTGTCTCCTAGCAGAAACATTTATATAGTGCTTATTTGTTTTCTAAATTACATTGTGGTGAGAAATGTAATTACTGCCTGGATTATGTTCACAGGCATGCCAGGCCGTTAGAATGTCAACTGCTACAAAGCTGCAAACACAGACTTATATTATCATTCTTTATGTGAGTCCAAAAAAAGGCAGTGTGAATTTTTCAAGATGTTGATATTTTCACTTAAGAGTGCAGGAACAATACAGTAGACATGCAATAAAGGCCGAGACTCCCGTCATGGCTCCAATTACACCCCCCATACAGACCCATTAGCATGTGCAGCGCAACCAGCAGGCATAGGACTGTTGTGTCTCACTGCTCTGTGCCCTCACGCTGTCAAATCCTGGCTTCTTCCCTTTAACGAGACAAAAAAAAAAAAAATCATTATTCCGCATGAGTCTGGCATCTATTATGAGATAATTAGCTTTAAGGCCTCACACAATGCAATGGAAGTCAATCAATGGTATGAATTTTATCCCCTCCCAATGGGAGAGTGATACGCAGGTACATGAATGGATGCCGTAAAGCATGCGGATATAAGGTATTTAAGAGTCTGCTTTGTGCAGTATGCAGCAAATCAGATTTATTCAAGGTTATGAGGATGATAATCCAGTTCAAAGCTCGAGGAAAACTGTGAAGACAATCCTTCTGAGTGGGTCTGGTAAAACAATGTGAGAGCTTGTCTAAATTAGTCTTTATTTCAGAGATGCTACGTGCTTATGTACAAAATAGTTTGCAGAAAACAAACTAGTCTCAGCTGGCATGAGCACAAAGGTCATTCATTTATTATAGAAGTTAGTAATTATGATGCAAACACAACTACTTTTATTATTTTTTAAATTACAATCAGGAATAAAAGTGTTCTTTTATGACAGCTAAATGGAAAGTCCAGAAATATATTTGATTTTTGTTTCTCAATTCTAATTTCTCTTCATTTGTATGTCCAAGAAGAAGTGTATCATACTCTCCTGATGTATTGTGGTGCGGATGAGGTCACTGTAGAATTTGAATGCTTTTATTCTAATTCAGAGCCAGTTACTCTCCCTGAATTACAATTTACTGAGTGTAGGAGAATGGACTCAATAGTGGCCAGTGGAGAGTTGAGTCTTTTTTCAGCCAGACAGCTTTGATAATCAAATATCTGGGCAGAGGATTACACTGATGGACCATATGGCTTAGAATTTGAAAAGGAGAGAGGGAATTAGGGAGCGACAGAGACCAATAAAAGACAGAGAATACAGGGAGAATAATGAGAGACAGAGTTAATAACACTCAGCTGAGAGTGAGTGAGTGAGTGAGTGAGTGAGTGAGTGAGCGAATGAGCGAGTGAGCGAGCGAGCGAGCGGTAGTAGAAGAAGTATTCAGTGCCTGGATGCATAAAACCACTTAGGCTAAGGTTTCCATTACATTTGCACATAAGGAATAAAGGATCTGCATAAAATCACACTAAGGATATCCTCAGGATGTTTCAAGAGAAAACCCTTTAAACTTTAAGTTTGCTAGAAAGTCCTTAGTAACCATTTTCTTCAGAAAAATTTAAGGGACTCATAACAGTCCGTAAAAAATGAAATAATTTAGAGCCATTTAAAC
>JAJHUR010112648.1:0-13749 GCA_027495735.1 Lutjanus campechanus | reverse complement strand
CTTTAATTTATTATTTCTGGCCAGTGTGTTGCAGAGAAAATGTCCCAGCCAACAAGGCCATAGCCCCGATATATTATTTATTACCTCAGAACTGTTATGGCTAAAAAATGATATTGGCAGACCTCAGTTTGAACCAACTGTTTGAGTATTTTTAATGTATGTAGCCTACTTTTAAACTTTTTACAAGGTTAATTTCCATAAATAATAAATTATAAAAATAAAAGTATTTTTCATGATGGAGTCTCACAGCCTGCAAACAGAAGTACAACTTCTTTATGAGGACTTAAAGAATAAAGTGTGGAAACTTAATATTATATTTGATGTGTTGAGACTGTTTTTCTTTGAAAGAGCAACTAGAGGAAAGTAGAAAACTTTTTTTTGTTTTTTGTGCATGGATTGTCATTAAATTTCCCAAACACATTTTCAAAGAGAAGAGTAAACAGAGTGATTGTTTTTTTGTCTGTAGCAGCAACATAAGTTTGATATTTGTGGATTGAGTGAAATGTCTTGTTGGCTGAATCAGCATGAAAACTGTTGATCCTCTGATCATTTTGTGTTTTGTGTAAATAAAGAAATAACATAAGCATGAAAATAACACACCCAAAAGTATTTTATCATTATGCCAACAGGACAATATTAAAATACAACAGCAATGACATAATAGCTTTGACTGGCTGGAAAACTCTGAGCTTTCTCATTAAATATTAACAGAGATTTTAAATTTTCATCATCTTGTAGTATTTCCAGCACACACAGTGGATTTAGAGTAAAAATATTCAGCTCTAAATGAGCTGATCAGATTGGTTTTGTGCTGTTGTGACGATAATGCTGGTGGTACGAGGGCAGATTCAGAGCAGGCAAATCCATTTCATTATCCTGCACACTGTGTTTCCAATCAGGTGTGACTGTTTCCTCTCACCATGGAGGCTGGATTTGCTCCTTTCAGAATAAAATATTGCAGCTCTTATTATCCACCTCGCACACTTCTATATTACCACCGCCGGTGAGGCAGAGATGGTCAGTCTGCACATCACCGCAGGAATAATCAGATTAGTCTGTTAGAGAAGGGAGGCGAACTCTGGAAAAACTTAAACCGAAGCATATTTAAATTTAAATTTAAAGAAAAAAATAAATAATGGAAATAAAAGGATAGTTCAGATTATTTGAAGTGTGGTTGTATGAGGTTCTGATCTATAGTCAGTGTATAACCTGCAGGAGATGGTGGTCGACACGTCCCTGGTTTAAAAAGTAAAAAAAAAAAAAAAATCTATATCAGTTTAAGTGTTTTACACTGTTTTATGTTGCTGTCAGACAGACGTTTCCAACCAGAATCCACTGTTATATAAACCAGAAATCACTCTTTCACCCAACCAAACTCCACTGACAAAAACAGTACTTTTTTAAAAATAATACAGGAGTTGTTGGTCTACCACTGCCTCGATTTGTTAGTTTGTTTGTGTTACAGTTAGCCAATCAAAATAACATTAGTTACCAACAACTGATGATCAGTCATTTCAGTCATTTTTCAAGTAAAAATATCAAACATTCGCTGTTCCAGCTTCTTAAATATGAGGATTTGCTGCTTTTCTTTGTCATTTCTAACAGTGAATGAAGAGTCTTTGTGTTTTGAACCGTTGGTTGGACAAAAGAAGACATTTCATGACATCCCTTTGGGATCTCGGAAACTGTGATTCTCATTTTTCACAATTCTTTGACATTTCATATATTAAATGATTAATCAGTTAATTATGAAAATAATTGCCAGATGAATCAATACTGAAATGAAAGTAATGATCGTTTCTCCAAAGGAGTCTGGTTGCTTTGGAGAAGCACGTTATCTCTGTACATTATTCCTCCATGTGACAGGTCTCGTTAAACAAGACTAGGTGTGCAATCACCTCGAGTGACATCACGACCATGACTTCAGACATTGTCACTGGTGAAACTATGCTGTTGTCATAGAAACAGATCATAAGATTGTGATATTTAGTGAAACTTTGTCAATGTTTGGTGTCTTAACTTCTATACACACAGTTCCTCTCAGCTCACCGGAGCAGCTCTGTCTGTTTGTGTAACTTCTACCATGATACGATCCAGACAGAGAATTTTGTGATCTGTTGCACCCAACCTGCACGGCGTTCACGGTGCACCAGTTTGCTGAGTTTGCTGCCCAGCAACAAACATTAAATGCAAGTTGTAATGACGAGAGAACTGGATGTAATTAAAATGCTTCTGTTCTGAGTGAAAACCTCAGGCAGTTGCATTTATATTCTACTTTTTAATCTCTGTTGACTGAATCTAAAATGCTTTCACACATTACTCATAATTATCAGTTCACCTCGGCTCACTTGTTTCCTCCACTTTGAGTCCACAGAGAAAATAACAACCTTGTTCACTGAGAAGAAGAGAATCTAAGTGTTTGGATTTATTCTCTACAGACTGCAGACAGACGTCTGAATGTTTCTCTTGGGACTTGAATCTTTGAATTTTAGAAACTAAAAAATAAGAGAAATCAAAATGCTTTTTTTTTTATGCTTTAAGTTTCTAAAATTCAAAGTTTTAAGTTTATCAAAAGAAGAAAAGTAAATGATCTCAACAAAAGCTCAGTAGTTGGTAAAACTGGTACAGAGCGACTCAGTTCATCTTCTGAAACTAATGGTTGATCATTTTTCTCAAAAGTTTGTAATGATACATGATTCAGTTTAATATCTGTCAGCACTTATCCTGCATGATAATCACTTTGACTTTTTCCTCTTCACAGCCCAGCATTAATGTTATGAAGTCAGAAACATTACGATATGATTAAAGACTTTATGTTAAAAGATGATGTGAGATAATTAAATTAATTGGCAATAAATAAGTTAAATCCCTCACATTTAAAGGACAAGACAAGGATAAAACAGCTATAAGAGCTAAACACACACACACACAGTCGTAACTGGACCATAAAACCAAACCAAAATCACCTCTTAGAGACAAAGACACAAACAGGGAGACATCTTTCACCTGTTGAGACTTTTCTCAGGGTTTCCTGCCTTCATCAGTGTCCATTAATTATTGTTATGTCTCTCTGTCTGTCAGGCTCGGGTCTGTATCGTGTCATAAAAGCTCGTTATGAGGTTCTCATTGGACCGCAGGACGTCCAGCGGCTGCTGAGACTTCAGCTAACGAGCGTCCTAATGAAGACAGAGAGACGAGGAACAGCCAAACTGAATAAAAGAAAAACACAAGAGGGACGGAGCTGCTGATTGATCCATCATCATGTCTCATCAGATGTTTCTGTGTGTGTGTGTGTTCCCTCAGTCGCTGCACTGCGTCTCATCACAACTCATCAAGCAGTGCCTCTGTGTGTGTGTGTGTGCTGCCTGCTGACCTCTGTCATTACAGCTTATCAACCAGCTGTCAGTCACTCAGCAGAGAGCCGCCTCACACAGATAAGAGTGTATTTTTATATATTTATGTTATATATGTGGGAGAGCAGCAACTGTGTCTGAAACTAATAAAGTTTTTATATCTGAATTTACAGCAGAAAATACACGAACACGGTGTTATGTTAGGGTTGGATAGTTCATCCAAAAATCACAAAAACACACAAAATGAGCTCCTGAAAATCTAACTGTGGAAATCAACTTTTGGATGAACAAAAAACAAAACAAAAACAAAACAGAGGAAAGCAATAACCTGTAAACAGCAACATAAAGGTAGAGAGGCGAAAAAGGAGGAGAAACAACAACCAAAATATCTGTTACACCAACAAAAAAAGAGAGGATCTCCAGAGCATCTCAACTTGAAAGACATCAAGAAGTAAACTGACCAACCCTGTTAGCCTGAAAACAAAAACATGGAGATGTGGTTAAAAAAGGCTGGAAAGGACAGAATCAAACAACAACAACAGATCCAGTCGTCCGGTTCCTTTGGGCTGGTGGGACAGCTGTCAATCGAAACCCTGGTGTGGACCAAAGAACCGGACCACCTGTGATGAAAAATGCAAATGAACCAGCCACAAGATTTTATGACAGAAGATGTGATTTTAGCTGCTGATAAATCCATCTGCTCTCTCTCTGTGTCAGTCATTATAAACAACATGCTGCAATTTGCTAAATAATGCTAATAATTGTTTATTTCTTTTTGAGCTGAAATATACATCTGAAGCATTAACGTGCTGCATAAACTTCTGTCAGTCACCAAACTTTGATTTTCCCACGAGGGTCCTGATGATGCAGGAGGACAGTCAGTTTCCTCCTCTTGGCTCATTTGTAAAACATCTGTGCGAACACCAACTTCACCAGGACTGAAATCTAATGATTCTTTTTTATCTCCACTGGTCCAGTGATGACAGGGTCCAGTTGAGGGATGAAGGGGGTCAGTTTGTCATCAAGCTGCAGGGTAAGAAACCTGAGGGGTGAGACTCGGGGCGGGGGCACGTCTCAATGAGCTTCGGTGCTTTGTCCCAAGTGGACGCAGGGAAGACGAGGAAACTCCCCGTGAAGGGAACCTGGAATGGATGGATGGTCCTGCTCCTAAATCCAATTATAAAACTTTATTTAAGTACCTTTTTTAAACTCAAACCACAAACTTTTCTTAAACTTAACCAAACACATGTGGTGCCTAAACCAACACACTCCTAAGGATAATAAAAATCACTAATCATTAACTTTACTGAAACATATTTTGGTAGTAAAGCAGAGAAGCATGAGAAGAACCTTTCTGGGAATGAAAAGGCTGCGATGGTCAAAGGAACAAAAACAGCTCGATGAAACTCTCTGCTGCCCTGACTCACTCACTCATTAAACCTTAAATCAATAATTTCTATAAAGAGACTTGACATTTAGCGGAGTGATATTACAGGGTTTATCGACATCTGGCAGGGGTTTTATAATGACTACATTATTGTTGTTCTGGACGCGTCCTTGAGCTGTTTTAGATGCTGTAGCTCGACATCCGTCCACCTGACGCAGACCTCTGAGGGGGGATGAAAGCTCTTCTCCCGGGTGATTCATCTCCACCTGCGAGGCAACAGCTGGAGCTGAGAGGTCCCACCAGACGTCACCACACATGATGGAGAGCGAGGAGAGTGAGTGAGACGCAGATTAGAAGACAAGCTTTCTATCACTCAGAAACGCCCTGAGACGAATATATATAGTCAAGTACTGTGCTTAAGTATAATTTCCAGATACTTGTAGAGAAATGAAGCTTTATACCGTCGTAGCATTAAATTGAAGTATGTTCTGTTTTACTCCACCGCATTTATCTGACAGCTGCAGCTGCATAAAGAAGACATATGATGCACCTGTGAAATATGATGCTCTGTCCAGGCTCACAGTTTAGTTTTAGAGGAAAAAAATAAGACAAATTAAACAAAGAAGATGATTATGTATTTGGGCCAGACCACCAGACTGGTGCAAACTGCTGTCCCACAACCAAAAAATCTAAACAAAAACAAATTCAGAAAGCATAAAAGTCTGTAAGTCTTAGCTGTACTTAGAGGTCGTGGAAGCAAAGAAATATGCTTTTAAAAAAACTGGCAGTAGAGAGCAGAATGTTGTGTCTGGAGAAAAGGCTGAGCGCAGTCAGCATGAGGGTGAGGAGATAACGACTGTCATTATGGTTAAAGGGACAGTTCAAGGTTACTGTGACTATTAGTTATTAGATCGATCAACTATTAGATCTGCTCGTTCTCAGTTGTGCTCATTGTATCGTCCTGCTTGTGTTGCAAAGACCATATTTTATCATATCTGTGGCTCGCTGCTGAGTGTTTGTGAGTATGTGTGAATGTGAATGAGAGGAAAATAGTTTGGCGTTTTTGCATAATAGCACAAACAAACGCAGTCCTTCTGTTCTCGAGAGTCTCCAAACATGATAAGCAGCTTGTGAAATAGATGCTCGGATTGGACGCCGTGTTACATAACCACGACACTGCTGATGCATTTTAACAAACGTGTGTACAGTACATGTTGTATCCTCAGGTTGAGCCCCACGATGATGATGATGATGATGTAAAGACCTAATCTGACAGCTCGCAGCACTTAAAGACATCATTTTATAGTTATTATAGCTGACATGATGCATGTGAACACACTGGAACCAGTGACATGTTAACATGAGCTAATTAACAGTAAACACAAAGTGCAGCTGAGGCTGATGGGAAAGTTGTTGTTAGTTATCAGCTGCAGGCAGAAGAAGCTGCATGTGGCCTGAGAGGTGAAACCCAGAGTTAAAGAAACCCAACATTCCTGCTCATGAAGATTAATTTAGTCCAGCAGTTCCTCGTTTTTTATCAGTTTATTTTTTCCAGTCACTTCCATCATCTTAAAGGGACAGTTCAGATTATTTACTGTGACGTTGTCTGAGGTGTATTCTGTCTGATATATGGAATATGGAACAGCCAGAGATCTGAAGCATCAGTCTTTCAGCTCCAGCAGCATCACTCACATGAAGTGGATTCATTATATCAACAGAATAAAGAAGCTCAAATGAAAAGATCTGTAATCTCAGTATGATGAAGAGGATCCAGTTAATGATCCAAGACTAAGAGACATCTGATTAGATTAGAAAGGATCTTGATTTTTATTGGTCCTGAGGGAAATTAGTTCTTCTCCATTAAGAGAGGCGGCGGTCGAAGGGAGAAAATACACCAACACCAAAAGACAAGAGTGAAGACTGCTCTGAGGAAACAACAAGAATAAATCATGTTCTTTAAACTGTAAGGATTCAAGTATTAATGTCACACACGTTTTAATGGAGCAGATGGTATAACTGATGATAGGTACAAGGTACAAGCTTCTTTTTTAGCCACGTTAGCAGCACGGCTCCACAGTGTTGGTCCACACTGAAACATCCCAACAACTATTTGATGATCACCATGAACTTTGGTTCAGACCTTCATATCCTCCTCAGGATGAATATTTTGGTAATTCTCTGAGTTTTAATCTCCTGCCGTCATGAGGACAAAAACAACATCTACCTGCGAAGCTGCTCACGTTCCCATCAGCCTCAGCTGTACTTTGTTTACTGTTAATTAGCGAATGTTAGCATGTGATCAGACTGTACTAAGACGAGCTGCAATAACCAGGCAGAGAAAGAACACAAAAAACAAAACTTTTTACCAAACGTCAACTTGATTAGTTTTTCATGGCTCCTTGCAGACAAACAGGTGAAACACGTGTCTTTAATCTCCGGGGTTTGAGTGTTTAACGAACAGATCAGAGCCCAGAATCCAGTCACATTCATGTTCACCTCAGGATTTATTTATTGTGCCTTTATTCAGTGTAAATGCAGAAGTGGTTTGTATGACGTGTGCTTTGTGTGACAAGGTGGGAAATGATGAGTGTGTAGCAGGTCTTACTCTCACGCTGGAATTTGCATCTAATCACAAACCTGCAAACGACACTTTTGTTTTTACTATAAATGGAATCTTTCCCTAAACTCTGTGCTTTACTGAGTTGGGTACCCAGGGGCAATAATATCTTTTTCCTGGGAGAAATCAGAAGTTAGAATGATTTTGCAGTAAGTTTTACTTTCAACTTTAACAACCACCGAGATTTTATTATGAAAGGTGACTGATCCTGTCAGATCAGGCTGCAGAATCAGTGACATCTTTTAAATCACCTCTTTTTTTATAGACTTAATTTTATGTGATGTCACTGTTTGAACCTTTTTAATCTTTTTATTTGGGTTTATTTATAGCGACATTACATGAGACTCTTATTATCTCTTCCATCTTAGTTTATATTGGCTGCATTCTTAGCTCTTTATTTTGATTTATTCTTACTTACATGTTTGCTTGTCTTCCTGTTCTGTCTTATTTCTACTGTTTTAGTGTCGACGTCACTTCTGTTTGGCTTCATCTTGTTTCATCGGGTTTCCTGCTCTTTTTCTTTGGTTGGCAGAGCACTTTCTAAACTCTGCTTTAAAAAAAGAAGTGCTACATAAATAAAGAAATCTGGTGTGATCAGGGAATGTGAGAGTAACGCTGTCTGTGACTTTGCTGCTTGTTAAAAGTGCCAAACTTGCAGGACTCCTTGCAGGAATTCTGTCAGGGTTTTGGGACAGCAAACATCCCACAAGTTGACAATAACGAAATCATTTGCAGAGTTTTATCCATCAATTCAAGATTATCAGCTCTACAGCAGCTGGTTAACACTGTTTGATTACTGCTGGACATACAGGATACAGATTCCAGATCGAATGTTGTTTTGGGTTTTTGATGCTAAAAATCAGGATTTTCCAGATCCCACTGGAAAGGTGGATTCAAGGTGGATGTATAAAACTATCCACTCTAAATTAAACAAGTTTTCTCTGTGCAGGTGTTTTCACTTATTCCACCTAATTAAACTTCTCAGGAGTTCATGGACGAGTGCAGACTGGATCATTTTCTTGTTGAGTTTTATTGCATCTATTTAAAATGAGACAAGTTGCACCTTTTATACCAAAACTTCACATAAAAACAGAGAGACGTCTCTGCCAGATTCTCCTCTTCTTTCTATAAAACAGTCACATGTTTTCTAAATGGATGTAATTCTCATTAATCTGTAGCAGAGGAACCTGGTCAGCTCCCAGACGGCTCTGTTTGTTTCCAGCGTTCTCCTCTTCACTGCAGCTTTACATTATTTAAGAAGCACTTAAACGTTCTTATTTGAACAAATGTCACAAGAATGTTTCTGAGCTGAGCTGCGTCTTTCAGTCCTCACTTCGTGGTCGGTTAATCCTCCCTGCTGTTTGGGTTTCAGAGCTGACCACCTGCCAGGATCGTCTTTTATACATGAAGGAAAAGGAACATGGCTGCCTTTGTTCATATGATGAAGACTCACGTGGAATTTACATACGGTTCACTCAAGTCAGCAAACTGAGGATTTAAATTCAAGGACAAGGATGAATGTATGTATGTGTGTGTGCACACACACACATACAGGAGCAGGTCATGGAAGATAAAACACTGTAACAAGAAGCTGCTGTCTTGTCACAGTATGTGATTTTTATAAAGAGTATCAGTCAGGTTTGGACACATCCTCATTAATGTTTGTTTTTTATTCTTATAAAGATGGTTCTGATTTTATCAGGCATGTGTAAATCTTTCAAACCAAAATGAGCAAAAACATTTGCAGACCTGCAGGTCGGCAGGTGTGCAGGAGACGAACAGTAAAAAGCAAAAAAGACTCCTGCACGCTGTCTTCTGCACTTCTAATCAATGATTTGATAACGATGATGTTATTATATATATATTATTTGTTTTCACATTTTTATTCTTACTACATAATCCTACACACTTTATTTTATAGTTATTATGTCATCAGTATTAATTTAGTTTTAATGGGGCTGCTCAGACATTATTTTCCTTGTTCCAGACTGATGCAAAAACATATTTACTAGTGATGAAATAAATCCGTGTCATATTAAGTCTTAAGTCAAGTACTTAAGTTTAGCCTCACATAGCCAACCTCCCCCCACGGCACTATTTTATACAAAAGTACAAAAGTAGACAAATACAACAACTAGAGAAATTGTTCTTCCATGTCTAATAAGTTTGAGATTTCTTTGGGGTAAACTGTTATTAATTGACTAATAAACACAGTAATCATTAATATATTCAATAAGAGTAAGAAATAAACATGAGATGAATCAGTTTTTGTTCTGTTTCTTGAAGTCCATGTTTTTCTCTCTGAAGTAACATAAAACCATTTGTTAAAATTCTCCAGTTATAATTAGAACCATCCATCACAATATGGTGGATATTTTTCTTTGAATTAATCTGATAATTAATCTTTATCATACTTAATCAAATCCCAGTATGTTCCCTCTCGTAACTGTCTTTTTGACGGCTCAGTAAATGAGAAAATGATGAAAATTCATTCAGATACTGTCCTGATATACAGCGTGTGTGTGTTTTATCACCTTTATGATCTTCTGGTCCTGATAGCCTGCAGATAACAACGCAGAAGAAATTTAAATATGCTTGTTGTAAAGTGGGATGACGGCTGACTTCCTCCTGACTGCAGTGGTGAATCTCTGTATAAATCAGCAGCTGCTCAGTTTAACTGTTGCTCACTTGGCAGAATAAAGAAATCCATCCATCTGTTTTCACATGACATTAAATTTTTTGTCATCTTTTATTCCCTGTGAGGTGGGGGTATCACGATGTTCGGTCAGAGTCCCTGCTGTAGCTTCACCAGGCTGCCTGGAGTCTAACTGATGGTGACATTATACAGGACAGAAGGTCTGGTGGAGAAGAGCCTCTATTTTAACAGCAGGAGTCAAGGTTTGGACCTAATTTGAGTCCATTAGTGTCTTTGTGTCCTGTCAAGAGTGTCCCTGAGTGTCCTCCTCCTCCTCCTCCTGCTGCTGCTGCTGCACTCTTATATTCAGTCTGAACCACACGTCAAAAAAATACCCAAACCAACAACGAATACAAGCACTGCCTGACCAGCAGCTTTGAGCTAAACGCTAACGTCAGCATGGACGCTCACAAAGACAATAAGGTACGAACATGTTGTTCAGTAGGCACAGGTCAGGACTCCAGTCACGCATTTTCTACTGTTTTTGGCTTTAGACTCGATCAAACCAGAAAAGACTTGCAACCTGACTCGCCAACCTTGAGACCTCAGAAAACAGGGAGGATTTTAATATCAGAAGATTTGAGTTTCACAGACTTTGTTTCCTACTTTCTGGTGACTTTTACAGAATAAAGATAAAATAATAAATACACCACAACGGAGCCGCAACTGATTTAGATTCTGAAGGTCCTCACAACTCTACTAATACCAGCATGTTAGTGTATCTACTTTTTGAAGTATTTCATGTCTGACTCATCGACCGCCTCAGAGCAATCTCTGTACCTGCTGCTTCTCATCTCCTGTGTACCACTTTATATCAGCGTTTGATGAGTGTTTGTGTGCTTTCATTAGTTCATCAGCCGTCGTCATTTTCACACAGTAACAGAGGAGCCTTTCACATCAATCTTCTGTCCATTACGCTCAGATTGAGGTCAATCTGTGTGCAGGGCTCAGCGGTGGACTCCACTCTCAGACGGACCACAGACAAACCCGATGCCTCGTTTTCTCATTTGTGTCAAGTCTCAGCGGGCGCTCGTGATGCTCGGTGAGGTCATCAGCGTCATTATCGGCTTCGATTTGGTGTTGGGACACGTCATGAACATAATAACCAATTTCAGAACCGTCGGGCTTACGTAACAGAAAATAAACTCAGCATTAAAGCAAGTAGCTCGGACTCATCATGCACCGGAAGATCCTGAAAACATCTGACGAGCTCTCAACATATTATGATTTATGAAGTGAACACCAAGTTTACATGTCAAAGTAGTAGAAGGCTTTTACTGTGGGGTCATAGACCTGGGTCTGGAGCTGACAGACAGAGCAGAACCCGCCCCCCCCCACACACACACACTAAATATTTGAGGTCTTCTCTTGTTTGCTCTTAACTGTAGCTGCTACGTCAGCAGCAGTTGTAGCATGGCTCCGTGCGTTAGCTTCACTCTCTGCACTTTTGCTGGTTATTTTAATGATCAGTTCATGTGTTGATTATTTTCTTGATTAACTGATTAGTCGTTTGGTCTTTAAAATGTTAGAAAATGAGAGAATGTTGATCAATGTTTCCCAAAAAGCCCAAGATGACGTCCTCAATGTCAACTAACACGGCTTCCTAACTAGAAGTGATGCTAACGAACAACTGTCCACATGTAATACATGTGACGCTGCAGCAGCACACATCAGAATCCTTCGGTAGATAAATTATTTAAGTGTCTTGAGTTATTTATTTATAACTAATTGGCCTTGCTTCTTTACAGCTGCCTCGTAACTCCCAATGTTCCATTTGTTCCTTCCAAACCCCGTCACTTTGAGGATATTCCTGCTGCTGCCGTCTATCATATAAAACAGGAGTTTTTCATCACTACTGTTGCCAAGTGCTTGCTCATTGTGGGAATCGGAAACTGCCCTCGGATAACTTCTGTTATGATTTGATGCTATAGAAATAATTGACTTGACACAAATCTTGTTGACTGTCCAGTGTGATCCTGGAAAAGAATGCATGGAATAAAAATGATGATATCTTTGTGCTGCAGCGTCTGCATCCTTTTTTTTTAACCTTCAACCGTCCATCAAGCGTGTAGTACTAAACACAAAACTGAGTTCTCTTTTCAAATATACAAACACTTGTATGTAATTTCTGGCTCCACACAAAAAACACTCGATCCTGCTTTTCAAACCTGTTCCAGTTTCACTAATCAGTCACTAGCAATGGTAAAAAATGACCACTTGTAATGTGAAAGGAGTGTCTCATCCTACATTTTATCACCAACACTGCAGCTCCTTGGAGATATTTAGCATCTATCAGCTGATCCCGCTGCTCTTTGTGTCTGTAGCTTTTATCTGGACCGATTCATTTGTTCGAGATCTCTTCGACAGTCGTCCAAAGACCAACAGAGGAGAAACCAATCAGCCGAGTGGCACCTGGAAGATTGTTCTTGACCTCTGACAACAAAGACAGGAGGGGTCTATTATTTGTACAGCGGGAGGCTTCAGTCAGTATTGGGACTGACACTCAGGACCTGGAGTGTGTATCTGTGTGTGTGTGTGTCCTCATTTTGTCTTTATCAGAGGCGTCTGGTCCTGAATGACCCAGCTCAGACCAGGTGATGCTCTTTTACGGCCCTTGTTCAGGTTTTATCGCTCCGTTCTGTTCAGTTTTACTGGCCGTCTCTCAAGAGCCTGTTTGAGACAAAATGTCACTGCAGTAACTCGAAATGTGCTGATACAGACGTCTCATAAACAGCCCGCCTGGTTCCATCTTTTCTATCACAGCCGCTTTAAAGGCTCAGTGTTTATTATCATGAGACTGTGAGGGCCAGTTTGACTTTATGTTCACATAACTGAATTTGATTGTAGTTTTTGCAGATTTAACGTCATCGTCGTAACGGTTTTTGTGGCTCTACATGTGACTGAATCCATGAGAAAACTCAACTACAGGAAACACAAAAGCTCATCTGAAAAAGTTTGAGAAATAAATTTAGTCTGACTGATTTATTTCATGCTTGCTGCATAAAAGAGCTGGACACGGTGTTCCAAAGTCAAGCAGCATTCATTTCACTGAAAGAATAATTTACAGTTACAACACTTTGGAAGAAGAAGTTTTGAGACAATCAATTCAGTAAAGATTAAAGTCTGTAGCCTCTAATTCTGACCAGCACCACAACACAATATTTATTTCAACAAGCAGAATTAGCAAAGAAGAGCCTGCAAGTTTTAGTTTAAAATAGATACGGTTCAAGTTTAAGGAAACCTCAAACAATCTCCTCTAGTATTTGCAAGAGAAAAATCACAATTTTCTCCATCAAAAACCAACCAGACTAATCTGTTGAACTCATGTTTTCATTTGCTCTGATTGATTATAGGCCATGTTTTGTTGCTGTGATTGTTGGTTGTGTGTTGAGGTTTGTGGTTGTACACCAGGATGCAGCGACTGTGTCCCTGCAAAATACTGCTTGTTATGGTTCAGGACCAATCGTGGTCATGTTTAAAAGAAACTAACGTTGACTATCAGTAGGAAATGAAAAGCAAACAGTCGACTCCCGTGTCAGTCATGTTTTGTTGACACGTCCGTCCACCCTGACCTCCGCTCTCTGTGGACTCTACAACAACACGTTATTTCCTCCTTTGCACCCAACAGACATGTCATATTCATAATTCAAAGTGATGTATCCCATCTGGCCTAGAAAATACATAAAAACATTTAAAA
>JAJHUR010112646.1:1078-12093 GCA_027495735.1 Lutjanus campechanus | reverse complement strand
AATAAGTTATTTAATACACATCAAAGGGTTAATATCTCATTTCATGAAACAGTCTATACAAAAATTGTTAAAAATGTTATAGTTATGGCAAAAAATGTTCATGTTTTACTGTGACTTGTTGTAGCTCCTAAGTTGAGCATAAGGTTAGAAACTAAACCAAACTTAAGAAAACTAAACAAACACCCTTCGATAAGATTTGATATTAGTGTGACAGTGAAGAAACATTCACATTTACATCCCGCTCTGTAAGCCAGGACAGAATCATAGGCGATTTATTTGCAGTCTGGACGCGGAGCGGTGTGAGTCTCCTCTCTGCTCTGCTCTGCTGACTGCAGCTACACCTGCAGCGCGAGGCTACGGTGAAGACTGACCGCCTGTGAGTGCTTTGGGACGGGGAGGGGCTCACGGCAGCAGCCGCTGCTCATTGAGGACAGTAACCGCACGTCAGAGTCTCCAAAACACCAGAAAAGTCTCCAGTAACATGAGAAAAAGTAGCTAGATTTGTCGCTAATCGCTTTGGACAAAACAGTCGTCAAGAGGATATGGAAAGCCGCCAGACTTAGCGAGAAAGTCGCCGAGTTACAACACTGCTCCTGACACTAAAACACGCATGCGCGCAGGAGAGTTTTCTGGATGGGCGGGGGGAGTGAGCAGCTTGCTGTGAGAGGAGCACCGAGAGAGAGAGAGAGAGAAAGAAGCGAAACTTCAAAGAGAATTACATACTGACGTCTTAAAACATTTACGTGACAATTTGTACTCGATGGTCACGATATAGTAATTTCATACGGCATATCATTCTGTGGTGGTTGGTCTCCATTCTGTGGCGGTACGCCACAGAATGGTCTATGTATGGGAAACACTGGAGTATCTGAGTCGGTACGTTGACAAAAATGGGCATTGAAAGTACAAAGATGGGAAAATAGAGACAAACAGATATGCTGTTGTATATGTTTCAATAACAAAAATATTATCAATGAGCAGTGATCACGTTTCTCTGCTTCATCATTAGTCTCCTATGGTGCCAAAACGCTCGTCTGGACAGAGATTTGGTTTTAAAGTGCTGCTTAAAAAAGCCGTGTATTTGTGGACGGCTTCAAATAGTTTAGCAGATGATCTTTAGGAAGCATAGCCTCATTTATAATATAATATTTGATGGTGGTAAAATTATTATTGCAACACTTGTTATGTTACAACATCATTTATTTACCTTTATAAGAGATCAATCGATGCCTGCAGCATCGATTAACACACGTTCAGCACCATGGCGAAGGACAGCTCCAACTTACGATGTATCTTAGCAACTCCTCCTTACAAGCTCCCGCTAAGAGACAGTTTGGGAAACACTCGCAGGAAAAGAAGCTCGTTTGCTAAGATATATCTTAAGAGACCTTCGTAGAGCGCTAAGATACATCGAATCTGGAAACGAGGCCCTGATCTGGTTGCATGGCTGAAAGTGACTTGCATGACCATTTGCTAAAATGGCTGTTTTGTAACTTCTCAGCTCCAGTGGTCTATGAGTGCTTCCAAGGCACACATCACCAACGACAACCCATCCTAGGTCAAGCCTTTGAGCAAACAGTGTATCTCCTGGGCCACTTATCTGCTCTCGGACCTTGTGCACCCGTAAGATGTCTCTGCCCAGTAAGAGGAGAATCGTCCGGATCCAGAGGTGGTATCTTGTCGATGATGCGTCTTAGGTGGGCATGATGGTAGGCTGCATCCGGGTTAGGAATTTCAGCACTGACATACAGGATTTGGTTGCACTCGAGGAGTGTAGACAGAGAAATGCTTAATTTCTTGTCCACTAGCTCCACAGTGTAGCCACTGGCTCTCCTCCCCGCTCCGCTGTCTCAGTCCGTCCCGCGCAGGTCTTGAGCGTGTATGAGTAGGAGCTCCCAGAGATCTGAAAAACCTCGAAGAACTCTGACTGTGCAAGGGAGCGATTACTCTGCTCGTCCAATATGGCGTACATTCTCTTGGACTCCTCCCTGTGTCCGTTTGGGAACACACTGACAAGGCGGATCTTAGCATATGCTCTGGCGCTCAAACCTTCCCCACATACTTGTATGCACGTTGAATTGACCTCCTGGTTGTCCACTTTGTCCTCCTCCCCGCCATCCTCTGAAGTGGAAGAGGATCATCTATGCTCTTCTCACGGAAGCCTCTGCATTTCCTCAGAGGGTGGGGCTTTTTGTGCAGTGGGCGATGTTTATTTGGGTCAATTCGTTCTCTACTTTCTTTAGACTCAGGCTTGTCAGTTCCCGAGACCTGCGTCTTGTGGACATATACAGATGTCTTTGTGGGCCTCTCCCATTCGTTTTTTCTCTCTGCTAGGGCTTGCATGAAGAGGTTAAAGCTTGGATCTGTGCAGGCCTTTGCCTCTGTGCAAATGAAGTTTACTAACATGGAGAAAGGTGGGAAGCTAACAAAATGTTCTTGTTTGTATCTTGTCCCGAAGTATAGCCACTTTTCTTGTATGTTGTATGGGAGTTTCTCAATGATAGGGGGGAGGGGCTGTGTTCCTACCCGCACAGGGAAGTTACAGAGTGCAGTTTCAGCTGACGCGACCCCGCTCAGGTTGCAGCAACGGCACCATTCATCCTATTAACCATTTTTCTACCACTTCAATGAGTTTGGAAACATTATTTTAAGGCAGATAAACTACATAGTGTTGCTTTAATGGTCCAATTTAAGTGTGATCTGATAAGAGAAAGGAATTGTTTCAGACAGAGGCTGATTAGAGTTCAATGTAAAATGTACAGTGTAATAAAAATAATCATTCATCATAAATCTATTTTAGCAGACACCAAGAATAAATGATGAACAGTGGAAATGGCCATGACATATCCTCTTTAAAGGCTGCAAATAAATGTGAAACAGACATCTAAAGACACATTTTTGACTGAAAATCACTAGAACCCTGAAACTTTTCTTGGATCAGGATATGAGGTTACAATACAATTTAAACCTGTCTGATCTATTTCTGCTTTCATTGAGCTAACTGATGTTGGAAATTAGTGTTTATCGAACCTGCTCTCTGGGCTTCTTGTCCTCAATAACTTCAAACATATTTACAGTAAAAATAAACTGTAAATAATCAATATATTGCATTACAAAATTTAACAACACATACTATTTAATAAAATGCATCTACTATGCTCTTCTGTTACACACTTTTCAGACGTGAACATGGACACTCCTGAAGCAGACGAAAACGTGGACACTCCTGAAGCAGATGGACTCCTCCCTGTACATAATGGTATGATCAAGTTGAATTTTAATATGTATCAAGTTTATAATATCCAGTCGTCATCATCAGATCAACATGTAAGGACAGCGAGACAGACAGAGACAAAGTTAAACGTTTTTACGATGGGAAGAGGTGGAAAAGTCAACATTTCGATAAAGGAAATAGTGCTGTGCGATATGGACAAAAATTTATATCCCGATATAGGTAATTTTATATCCCGATAACGATATATATCCCGATATAGTATTTTTAAAATTATTATATACACACATATATACTTATATATATACACACATGAAATGAATGCCAGTTCCTCTGATCTTTTCTCCTTCTATTTATAAAACACATATTTTATATATAAAGGGATAAGACAATTACAAAACAATAAAAAGTTGTTTTTGTGCCAGAGTCCCTTTTTTGTTACGGTTTTTCACAGCCAAACATCTTCTGCTTAACACAAAATAAGAGTACTTTTATACAAAATGGAAGGCCTGTCAGTGTTTACTCTTTTACAGTACCAATAACTCTAGTTTAAACGTTTTGAAAAAATACTAAGTTGTAGTGCAAAACAAAACACTGTGCAGTGCACAGTATGGACATTCCTGAGTGTTTTAACACAAAACAAAATAAAATTCCTTTTACAGTTTTACAGTTTCACAGTTTCTAAGGAGGAGCACTTTTAGAGATTTAGAGCACTACAAAATACTAGTTTCCTTGAATGCATCGGGGTTTTCCATACGGTAGTCTTTTTAGCCGGTATTCAGATTTCCGGAGTGTGCCCTGAACGCATCACCTGCAGCTCTCGGGGTGTGCGAGGTAACAGTCTGTGTTCTGTTAGCTGTAAGTTAGCCAACGTAGAGCTTGGGAGGGCAGGCTGCTGTGAGGTGGTTAGAGACGGAGTTTCGTCCTCCATGCTGCAATGTTTTGGTCACCCACGTGCGTGTGGCGAGCAGGTGGCGATGCATTGACTTCCAGATTTGACGTCGACGTTTTTTTAGAATCGAGGCGTCGACGTCATCGACGCGTCGCTACAGGCCTAAAAAATACGATATAAACAATAGAGGATTATGTCGTACAGTAGACATTTTTCTATCGCACTACGATATATCGTAATATCGCACAGCACTAAAAGGAAACATACAACCTTTTGCAGTGCAAACAGTTTTATGGAATAACAGGTACAGGAAGTATGTCGTCTTTTATTACAATTGGTGAACAGCTGTTACCACCACCTCTTACTCTGAGTGGCAAACAAAACTCCGATTAATTCTCATGGTTAGTCATTGATATCCTTATTAAATAAAAATGTAGTCAGCCATACTAACAATTATGTCATCTTGTTTGTTTTCAGTACACAAAGGCAAAACAAGACGACCATGGACCAATGTGGAGGAAAATGCTGTGCTGAGACATTTCAAGTCTCACATAATGAAAGGCCATTTGGCATCGAAGAAGGAGTGTTTGGTTTGTAAAGAATGTGAACAGCCAGCACTGAAGAATAGAACGTGCCAGAACATTAGAGACTTTGTGAGAAACGGGGCTGACTTTTAAGCGCCAAAAGTCCATCATCCACACTGAAGAAGAATATGGCCAGAAGCCAAATTTTCACTTGTCGGTACCACTCAAGGTGGCAAAGGTTATTTCATGGTGGTAACTGACTGGACTCAACTTCTCCTCTTATAGTGTGGAAGAGCTGCTAACTGCCTTTGAGCCTGCATTAGCTGCATGGAATGCGTGCAGAAGCAAACGTGTGTCAGCTTCTTCATGCGTGCAGTGCAACTCCGCTACTTCCTCACACTTATCTTTGGTCAACTTGTAGCAGGTTTCTTCACAGGTCATGTGCAATACCTTACCATGCAGCATTTCTCTGTATTGTGGGCCTTTCCACTCTTCCACCAGAAATCTGATGAGACTGGTCTTGTTGGAGGGGCTGCAAAAGAATTTTCGCCACACTGAGCAGACAAATCAAACTTCCGGCCCGCGTTTCAATTATATCCGGCCCGCAAGAATCCCTATCAGAGAGAGGAGACAGAGAGGACGGAGAGAGGACAGACAGGAGACAGAGTGGACGGAGAGAGGAGAGAGAGAGGAGATGTAGACAGGAGACGGAGAGAGGACAGAGAGAAAAGATGGAAACCGGAGATGGAGAGGAGACAGAGAGAGGATATGGAGAGGAGACAGAGAGGGGACAGAGAGAGGACAGAAAGGGGACAGAGAGGAGAAAGAGAGGACAGAAAGGGGACAGAGAGGATGGAGAGAGGACAGAGACAGGAGAGAAAGAGGACACAGGAAAGAGAGGGGACAGAATGGGGACAGAGGAGAAATAGAGAGGACAGAAAGGGGACAGGATGGAGAGGGGACAGAGAGGGGTCAGAAAGAGGACAGAGGAGACGGAGAGAGAGGAGATGGAGAGAGGACATCCTCTGTCCGCTCTCTGTTCCCTCTGTCCTCTATCCTTGTCCTCTCTCCGTCTCCACTCTGTGTCCTCTCTGTCCCCTTTCTGTCCTCTCTCTGTTCCCTCTCTGTCTCCTCTTTGTCTCCTGTCTCCATCTACTTCCCTTTCTGACCTCTGTCTCATCTGTCTTCTCTCTTTGTCCTCTCTCTTTCTGTCCTCTCTGACTTGTCTCTGTCCTGTCTCCCCTCTTTCCTCTCTCCGTCCTCTCTGTTCTCTCTGTGTCCTCTCTCTGTTCCCTCTTTGTCTCCTGTCTCCATCTACTCTCTGTCTGTCCCCTTTCTGACCTCTCTGTCTTCTCTCTTTGTTCTCTCTCTTTCTGTCCTCTCTCTGTCTTGTCTCTGTCCTCTCTCTTTCTCCTCTCGGTTCCGTCTCTGTCCTCTCTCCGTGTCCTCTCTGTCCTCTCCCCGTCCTCTCTCTGTCTTCTTTCTTTCCTCTGTCCTCTCTCCATCCTCTCTGTCCCCTTTCTGTCCTCTCACTGCCTCATCGCTGTCCTCTCTCTTTCTCCTCTGTTCTGTCTCTGTCCTCTCTCCGTGTCCTCTCTGTCTCCTCTCTTTTCTCTCTGTCCCCTCTGTCCTCTCTCTGCCTCCTCTCTTTCCTCTTTGTCCCCTTTCTGTCCTCTCTCCATCCTCTCTCTGTCTCCTCTCTTTCCTCTTCCCCCTCTCTGTCCCCTCTCTGTCCTCTCTCCATCCTCTCTGTCCCCTTTCTGTCCTCTTTTTCTCCTCTCTGTCCTCTCTCTGCCTCCTCTCTTTCCTCTTTGTCCCATCTCTGTCCTCTCCCCATCCTCTCTGTCCCCTTTCTGACCTCTCTGTCTTCTCTCTTTGTTCTCTCTCTTTCTGTCCTCTCTCTGTCTTGTCTCTGTCCTCTCTCTTTCTCCTCTCGGTTCCGTCTCTGTCCTCTCTCCGTGTCCTCTCTGTCCTCTCCCCGTCCTCTCTCTGTCTTCTTTCTTTCCTCTGTCCTCTCTCCATCCTCTCTGTCCCCTCTCTGTCCTCTCACTGCCTCGTCGCTGTCCTCTCTCTTTCTCCTCTGTTCCGTCTCTGTCCTCTCTCCGTGTCCTTTCTTTTCTCTCTGTCCCCTCTGTCCTCTCTCTGCCTCCTCTCTTTCCTCTTTGTCCCCTTTCTGTCCTCTCTCCATCCTCTCTCTGTCTCCTCTCTTTCCTCTTCCCCCTCTCTGTCCTCTCTCCATCCTCTCTGTCCCCTTTCTGTCCTCTTTTTCTCCTCTCTGTCCTCTCTCTGCCTCCTCTCTTTCCTCTTTGTCCCATCTCTGTCCTCTCCCCATCCTCTCTGTCCCCTTTCTGTCCTCTCTCTGTCCTTTCTCCACCCTCTCTGCATCCTCTCTGCCCCCTTTCTGTCCTATCTCTGTCCCCTCTCTGTCTCCTCACTTTCCTCTGTCCCCTCTTTGTCCTCTCTTTCTCCTGTCTGTTCCGTCTCTGTCTTCTCTCTGTCTCCTCTCTTTTCTCTCTCTGTCCTCTCTCCATCCTCTCTGTCCCCTTTCTGTTTTCTCTCTGTCTCGTCTCTCTCCTCTCTCTTTCTCCTCTCTGTTCGGTCTCTGTCCTCTCCCTTTCTGTCCTCTCTCTTTCTCCTCTCTGTTCCGTCTGTCCTTTCTCCGTGTCTGGTCTTTTCTCTCTCTGTCCCCTGTCCTCTCTTTCCTTTGTCCTCTCTCCATCCTCTTTGTCCCCTTTCTGTCCCCTGTCTCCTCTCTTTCCTCTGTCCTCTTTCTCTCCCCTCTCCATCCTCTCTGTCCCCTTTCTGTCCTCTCTCTGTTCTCTCTCTGTGTCTTCTCTGTCCTCTCTCTGTCTCCTCTCCGTCTCCGGTTTCCATCTTTTTTCCCTGTCCTCTCTCAGTCGCCTCTTCGTCTCCTGTCTACATCTCCTCTCTCTGTCCTCTCTCCATTCTCTGTCCCCTTTCTGTCCTCTCTCTTTCTGTCTTCTCTCTGTCTCGTCTGTTCCGTCTCTGTCCTCTCTCCATGTCCTCTCTGTCTCCTCTCTTTTCTGTCTCTGTCCCCTCTGTCCTCTCTCTGCCTCCTCTCTTTTCTCTTTGTCTCCTCTCTGTGCTCTCTCTATCCTCTGTCTCCTCTCTTTCCTCTTTCCTCTGTCCCCTCTCTGTCCTCTCCCCGTCCTCCCTCTGTCTCCTTTCTTCCTCTGTCCATTCTCTGTCCTCTCTCCATCCTCTCTATCCACTCGCCGTCCTATCTCTGTCCCCTCTCTGTCTCCTCACTTTCCTCTGTACCCTTTATGTCCCCTGTTTGTCATCTCTCCATCCTCTTTGTCCCCTTTCTGTCCCCTCTCTGTCTCCTCTTTCCGCTGTCCTTTCTCTGCCCTCTCTGTCCTCTCTCCATCCTCTCTGTCCTCTCTCTTTCTCCTCTCTGTCCCCTTTCTGTCCTTTCTCTGTTCCCTCTCTGTCTCCTCTCTGTCCTCTCTCTGTCTCCTCTCCGTCTCCGGTTTCCATCTTTTCTTTCTGTCCTCTCTCCATCTCCTCTTCGTCTCCTGTCTCCATCTCCTCTCTCTGTCCCCTTTCTGTCCTCTCTGTTCTCTCTTTGTCCTCTCTTTCTGTCCTCTGTTCCTCTCTCTTTCTCCTCTCTGTTCCCTCTTTGTCTCCTGTCTCCATCTCTCTCTGTCCTCTCTCCATTCTCTCTGTCCCCTTTCTGTCCTCTCTGTCTCGTCTTTGTCCTCTCTTTTTCTGTCCTCTCGCTGTTTCATCTCTGTCCTCTCTCTTTCTCCTCTCTGTTACGTCTCTGTCCTCTCTGTGTCCTCTCTTTTCTCTCTCTGTCCTCTCTCTGCCTCCTCTTTCCTCTTTGTCCCCTCTCTGTCCCCTCTCTGTCCTCTCTCCACCCTCTCTGCATCCTCTCTGTCCCTTTTCTGTCCTATCTCTGTCCCCTCTCTGTCTCCTCTCTTTCCTCTGTCCTCTTTCTGTCCCCTCTCTGTCCTCTCTCTGTCTCCTCTCTTTCCTCTGTCCTCTCTCTTTCTCCTGTCTTTCCTCTCTCCACCCTCTCTGTCCCCTTTCTGACCTCTCTGTCTCGTCTCTGTCTTCTCTCTTTGTCCTCTCTCGTTTCGTCTCTGTCCTCTCTTTCTCCTCTCTGTTACGTCTCTGTCCTCTCCCTGTCCTCTCTCTGTCTCCGGTTTCCATCTTTTCTCTTTGTCCTCTGTCCATCTTCTCTTCGTCTCCTGTCTCCATCTTCTCTCTCTGTCCTCTCTCCATTCTCTCTGTCTCGTCTCTGTCCTCTATTTGTCCTCTCTCGTTTTGTCTCTGTTCTCTCTTTCTCCTCTCTGTTACGTCTGTCCTCTCCCTGTCTTCTCTCTTTCTCCTCTCTTTCCTCTGTCCCTTCTCTGTCCTCTCTGTCTCCTCTTTCCTTTGTCCTCTTTCTGTCCCCTCTCTGTCCTCTCTATCGTCTCTGTCCTCTCTCTTTCTCCTCTCTCTTCCGTCTCTGTCCTCTCTCCATCGTCTCTCTGTTCCCTCTCTGTCCTCTCTTTGTGTCCACTCTCTGCCTTCTCTCTTTCCTCTGTCCTCTCTCTGTCCCCTCTCTGTCTCCCCTCTTTCCTTTGTCCTCTCTCCATCCTTTGTCCCCTTTCTGTCCCCTCTCTGTTCTCTCTCTTTCTCCTTTCTGTTCCGTCCCTGTCATCTCTCTTTCTCCTTTCTGTTCCGTCTCTGTCTTCTCTCTGTGTCCTCTGTCCGTCCTCTCTGTCTCCTCTCTTTTCTCTCCCTGTCCCCTCTGTCTCGTCTCTGTCCTCTCTCTTTCTCCTTTCTGTTCCATCTCTGTCCTCTCTGTGTCCTCTCTGTCTCCTCTTTTTTCTCTCTCTGTCCTCTCTCTGCCTCCTCTTTCCTCTTTGTCCCCTCTCTGTCCTCTCTCCACCCTCTCTGCATCCTCTCTGTCCCTTTTCTGTCCTATCTCTGTCCTCTCTCTGTCTCCTCTCTTTCCTCTGTCCTCTCTCTTTCTCCTGTCTGTCCTCTCTCCACCCTCTCTGCATCCTCTCTGTCCCCTTTCTGTCCTCTCTCTGTCTCCTCTCTTTCCTCTGTCCTCTTTCTGTCCCCTCTTTGTCCTCTCTCCATCCTCTTTGTCCCCTTCCTGTCCTTTCTCTTTCTCCTCTCTGTCCCCTTTCTGTCCTCTCTCTGTTCCCTCTCTGTCTCCTGTCCATATCCTCTCTCTGTCTCCTCTCCGTCTCTGGTTTCCATCTTTTCTCTCTGTTCTCTCTCCGTCTCCTCTTCGTCTCCTGTCTCCATTTCCTCTCTCTGTCCTCTCTCCATCCCCTCTGTCTCCTCTCTCAGTCCCCTGTCCGTCCTCTCTGTCTCCTCTCTCTGATAGGGATATAACATATTCTTGAGGGCTGGATATAATTGAAACACGGGCCGGAAGTTTGATATGTCTGCTCAATGTGGCAAATATTCTTTTGCAGCCCCTCCAACAAGACCAGTCTCCTCAGATTTCTGGAAAGGCCCACAATACACAGAAATGCTTACAAAGCTCTAAATTAGCAGAAGCTTTCCTTGGTTGAGATGTGGCCTGTGAGGGGGAGGGTGCAGAGCAGCGCTGTCTCCACCCACGACTCAGAGGCACATTAGCCCACAATACAGAGAAATGCTACACGGTAAGGTATTGCACATGACCTGTGAAGAAACCTGCTACAAGTTGACCAAAGATAAGTGTGATTGCTTTGACTGAAATATGCTAACCTTGCTACTAACTTATTTTTTAAATCAAAACGTAGTTTACAAAGCTCTAAATTAGCAGAAGCTTTCCTCGGTTGAGATGTGCCGTGTGAGGGGGAGGGTGCAGAGCAGTGCTGTCTCCACCCACGACTCAGAGGCACATTAGCCCACAATACAGAGAAATGCTACACGGTAAGGTATTGCACATGACCTGTGAAGAAACCTGCTACAAGTTGACCAAAGATAAGTGTGATTGCTTTGACTGAAATATGCTAACCTTGCTACTAACTTATTTTTTAAATCAAAACGTAGTTTACAAAGCTCTAAATTAGCAGAAGCTTTCCTCGGTTGAGATGTGCCGTGTGAGGGGGAGGGTGCAGAGCAGTGCTGTCTCCACCCACGACTCAGAGGCACATTAGCCCACAATACAGAGAAATGCTACACGGTAAGGTATTGCACATGACCTGTGAAGAAACCTGCTACAAGTTGACCAAAGATAAGTGTGATTGCTTTGACTGAAATATGCTAACCTTGCTACTAACTTATTTTTTAAATCAAAACGTAGTTTACAAAGCTCTAAATTAGCAGAAGCTTTCCTCGGTTGAGATGTGCCGTGTGAGGGGGAGGGTGCAGAGCAGTGCTGTCTCCACCCACGACTCAGAGGCACATT
>JAJHUR010112645.1:0-22250 GCA_027495735.1 Lutjanus campechanus | reverse complement strand
CTCTGCATCACTTTTCAGGCCCTTCAGATGCCTCAGTTGTCTCCACCGCTCAAAGGCTGCACCGATGTTGACTCTGGTTTGTCCTCTAGCTTTATCCAGAGCCTTTTTCGTCGCAGCCTTTTTCTGCCTCTGGCTTTCTTTTCTTTCCCTGTTTAGCAGGGCGAGCCGCTACAAGTAACGCTGGAAGTGGTATTTTAGGCTGCATTTTTTCTGCTATAGTACTCTTATGAACTTATTCTCCTACTAACTTGGTATTTCAAGGAGTGTGCTGAATATTTCCGGCAACGGTGAAACGTGATGAGTGCGCACGGGGAGGAGGGAGGGACAGAGGGGGGCGGGAGCAGCAGGAGACATGAAGGCATCTGATTGGTTCCTTTCCATTCGGACCGAATGGCAGGGATTGGTCAGAGTTTTTACAGGCCTGCAGCTGACACAGAGGTCTGATTCTTTTCGTTCCTTTTTCTGAATACATAATGTATTGATTACTCTCAGGATGGAAGGACCATTTCACACAGTATAACAAAAAGTGTTTCTGAACAGGATTACCAACTATAGCTTTAAGTGTTAGAAGAACAGAGATAAAGTCAACAGGAAAAGTTCCTATCAAAATGTTTGATTTAAAGCTGACAGATGTAATTACAGCCTGTATTCTGCAGTCAGTTTAGGTTTTTTGCATTTTGAATTTGTATGTCATTAGTAATGCTGTGGGGTATTTTTACAGAACACTATCATACTCTGTGCATTAATGGTGCATGAGTGGCACTGTGAGCTTATGTATGCAGGTGCAAGTGTGTGTGTGTATGTGTGTGTGTTTTAAGCAGTCATATTATCCACTGCAGCACAATGAGCTGGTTTCACATATCAGCTCTGGAAAGTCCCTGGATAATTATACTGGACTTTCTCTCCGTCTCACTCTTCCTCCGTCTCCTGCCCTCATTCTGTCTCTCTTTTTCTTTGCCAATTCCATTTTATTTATTTATTTTTTACCATATTTTATTTATGTATTTTTATTTTGCACACTTTATCCAACATAACCGAGACATCTGTCCTTCATCAATCAGTTTTTTTCCCCCTCTAATTCCTTTTGCCCTCCCACCCAAAGCACACATTTCCCCCACCTCAACCAAAACCAGCCCACGAGGTGAAATTACACATTGTTTTTGTGGAATTAATCATAGTCTCATACTGTACCTGTGAATGTAAGCAATCAAAATAGGTAGTGGAGCGTTGACAAGGCTCAGGAGCTGCTTATTCTAGAGCACAGTTCCATCAGAGGAGGAATATTACAGCCTTTTTTACATTTTACGATCGCATTTAGATTGTGTGTTCGGGTTTCAAGTGCAGGGGAATTCACAGTAACCTATTTCTATACTGCTGCTATCTAAAAGCGAAAGTACGAACAATGTTCACGTGCAGGAGGCCTATTCTGAGCTTCAACACTGCTCTCCTGTTCGGGCACGAAATATTTTACACATTGATCTTCCTCATTCTTTGCAGTGCAGAAGAAAACTAGTGTTGTTCAACAGATGATACAAACATATTCTTTTTGGTGGGATAGTTATACTGAAATTAAGTGACAGACTTTGAATATCTAAAGATGTCTCTCTACATTGGACTTTTTACTTGCACACTGTACATTAGCTCCTTCAGAGGGAGTAAGTATGAATATTGGACTGTGAAAATAATGTGTGAATAAATGGCAGTAGCCCACTTTACATTTTGTCTGATTCGCCTGAGTCTAATCTAAAAAAAAATAAATAAATCAGAAATTCATTGATATCCGGGTCTGCAGTGTGCACATCTTTTAAGATATCAAACTTTATCATAACACAGAGTGCTCAAGCTGCCAGCTTGCATTCTGCCATCTCAGTACAGAGAAAAAAATGCCAGGTAGATTTATTACTGGCAGGCCTGTGATCAGTCAGTGAGAAAACCATTCAACCATTGGACCAGTCAACTCGCAGGTGGAGTTCAGTTACGCTCCTCGACCACGATAAGGAACAAGCCCCTGATGGTGTTATTAGAGAGCTCTGCAGACTCTTTCTGTACATTTTCAGTATTGCACACATTTAGTCAGACATCTGGTTCATTAGCCAGTCAAACTGTCAGCTCGTAAGACGGCCACATTTACTGAAAATGAGCACATCTGCCTCTATACCCAAATGTAGTTTGACGTCACTGATCTCTGTAGTCATGAATGGGGAATGGAGCTGAGTAAACTGAGTAAGATAAGAGTGTCAGATGGGCAGTTAGAGGAATCACATGCTGAGGGAGGCAGATATGGAGAGGTCTGTGTGTGTCAAAGGACTGCTGCTATTTACTCAATGAAAGATAAATGTTAGAGGAAATTTTGTGAGTGGTTTCCCTACTTTATTTATGAATGTAACCTGCAGAGAGTCCACCCCTATATCAACAAGACATGTTTTTCTCCTGCCCTATAATGCTATTTATCCGTCTAGATTTTTTTCTAGATTTTTTCATTGGCCATAGAGATGTCTGCCTCTTCTCCAATATAATGTGACTAGATGGCGCTCGGCTCGGGGTCTTCAAAGCACCAAAAAAGTACAATGACAAAATGACATGATAATCCACAGACTTTGTTGTGAGCAGTTTCATGTAGGAACTACTTTCTTTTCTATTAGAAAGAAAGTAAAAAGAAAGTAGTTCCTACATGAAACTGCTCACATCAAGGCCTGTGGATGAGTAACCGGGTCAGGAGTTTTGGAAATGTTGAGCACCACAAGCCAACTGCCATTTAGTCCCATTACATTTGAGAGAAGGCAGATACGTCAGTGACTGAAATCTGTATTTTTGATTTGGTGGTGAACTGTCCCTTTAATGTACTTTTGCTCCTGGCTGGTAGTACGCTAAAAGAGTTCTAATAGAGAAAAAAGATCTAGTATAAAGGCAACAAGTACAGTACTTTCTTTTCCTTGCTTTGCCCAAATAAAGAACTGCAGCATTTCTTGTCCATGTTCTGCTTTTTATATCATGATATTTATCCGTGCTAGCAGCATGGCTCTAGAGATTGTATTTTCAGTCCTTCGGTCCACCTCTTTGGACCATACTGAAATATCTCAACACCTATTGGATGGATTGCCGTAAACTTGGGACATTCCCCTGAAGATTAATGCTGTTGACTTTCCCCTGATGTTTCCCCTAGACCAGGGAGGCTCAAGCGCTTTCCCTTAGAGGGCCAAAAACTGAAACTTAATGGTGGGTTGTGAGCCAAACGCAAACACCTGTTGTTTTGTCTTGTATTGTAAGATGCAAAATGGTACTAGGATCCCAAGTTCCTTTTATTGACTGACTTCCTGCGCAAAGTGTCACTCTGCCTGCTGTGTTCAGATTATGAAAAATAATGAACTCTTACGGATATTACATATTTAAAGAGTATTTTCATCTCACAAAAAAATAAAAACAGCATAAAGAGCCATTTATAATTTTTAATTTAATTCAGTATACTTTTTTCAGTAGAAATATCTGGTGGGCTAAATTTAACCTTGTGGTTGGCCAACTTTGGCCCACACTTTGGGCAGACCTGCCCTGCGGCCACCAGCAGGTCAAATTCATTACTTATTCAGTGAATTAATCTCCACATCTACTGGATGGAATGGACTGAAAATTTTGACATTTTGACATTCATGGGGCCTAGAGGACGAATTCTAATAAATTTGGTGATTCCCTTATCCTCTACCCCCACCAACCATGAATTCAAATATCTTTATTTGTCTTACTACCAGATACCTGCAAAACGAATGTCCTAACTGGTGTAGCAATAGACTTTTGCTGTCTTGTCAGTACAGTGGTGAAAACTATTAGTACACTGTAACTTGAGCACAATCATTTATCAGTCACTTATTTGTGAGAATTGGGACAAATTTGTATTTGAGCAGTGTTTTGATTTTTTTTTTATTCTGGGAAAATATGTTTTAAAAGATCAAACTCTTGGCTAGTAAACCTTGTAACAGGCCATCAACTTCATCAGGTAGAAAAGCTGAGGGTATATCTAACCCTTTATATGCCTGAATAAATCATGTAAATCATGTAAAAATCTGACAGAACTGACAGAAATCTGGGACACAACTTTAAAGGACTAACGTTTTCACAAAAAATTCAATTTTAAAGTGATACTCCACTTTACATGATAACCCACTCACTATGTACTCACCAGTGTACCGATGTGATGATGGGTGAAGGTCTTCAGTTCAAAAAACAATCCTGGAGTTTTAGGAGAAACAGGGTAGCAGACTCATCCAGTACAATGGCAGTGAATGGTGACCACGGATAAAACGTTAAAAAATAGCACACAAAACAAACACAAAATGTCTCCATCCTGCTTGTGTGGTGTAATCCCAGTGTCCGCGAGCTGCAACATTAAAAATTAACCGCAAAAGACACCATTTACGCCATGTTTTTAGCTGAAATGTCAGCTGTAGCATGTAGCCGGTAGGATGTAAACATGGCGGAAGTCTCGCGAGATCGACGCCATGTTTACATCCTTATGTATAAAGAATGATGAAAAAAGTGAACTGAAATATACGAGCTTTAGTGTGGTCTGCAGAGGTCCACAGGTATGGAATTAAAAATGACATTATCTGTGTCTGCTTTTGAAAAAGACAACAGTTACTCTTAAAATATGTTAAAGCTTGAATGCCCTAAACGGCAGGGGACTTCCAAACTAGTTACTCTACAGCAGTGGTTCCCAAACAAAATTGTCTTGGAACCATTAAGTAGTTGTTTTTTTTCATGGTTTAGGTTAAGTTAGTTTTTTAGTTTCTTAGGATCTTTGGTTAGTCTTTGGTGAATGGTAGACAATGTGTGAATAAACATCTATTTTAAATACCATTTGCTTAAAGTCTGGGCCCCTATTTTCAAGCTTATCAGCTTATCAGGGTGTCCCATTTCACATATCTCCATTGTGTTTTGTTGACTGTACTTGTATTTTAGCAGTTGTGTGAATTTACTGAACTGAACTGAACCCTGTGCGTTGTGTAAACTCATGTGTTTGTACAATACGGCACAATATCCAGATGTGACTTGCCCGTCTTTATCAGTTTCTTTTGATCTACCTCTCCACTGACCTATTTTTTTTTCAATATATCACTCTTTTTCTCTCATCTCTGTCTATTTCTGTCTGTTCAGGAGTTGGAGAGGTTCAAGATGTTTGTGAAGAGGAAGCCAGCTTTTGATGTGGTCATAGATGGACTGAATGTAGCAAATATCAACAAGGACAAAAGCAAGCTGGCAGAGACGGTGAGAAAACACACAGGCACACAGTGCATGCACACAAAATGTGATTTAAAAAATTTAAAAAAAAGATTTCAAAACCTAATTATTTTTACAGGATCTAACAGTGGTTATTCAGAATCATTGCTGCACATGCACGTACACAGTTTTACTATCTAGATTTTAGTGGTTTCTTCCCACATGTATGTCTGTCCAACTCAGGGGCTTTTCTGACTGTCGGTTGCACTATGAGTAACCCTGCAGTGTGTGTTTGTGTGCGTATGTGTAGGAGGTGCCTTTATAACTGGCCAGTACCTGATTTTAATAACACCTAGCCTACGTGTCTACCCACATCTGTCTGCCTGTCAGGTGTGTGTATGTCAACTGTCTGCCCGTCTCTCAGGCATTAGAATATGTCTCATCTTTCTCACATGTCAGACAAAGGAAAGTACAAACAGACAAACCTATTTCCCTATCTAGTTATCTGGTTCATGCAAACGCTAAATAAAGTATTAAAATTAATGCAAAAATCATATAAATTTACATCAGGATGACTGAAAAAAAAAACTTTTATTCAAATTCCTATATGAAAGAAATTGGACATCAGCGACACAGCTATTGAATATGAAAATACCTGCTAAAATTTACAGTACGATTCTACAGACACGCTACCAAGCTGTGTGGCTGTACTTAAACACGCTCACAGCGTCAGTGCTAACATGCTGATGTTTAGCAGGTAATTATCGATATACAATAAATGCCAACTAGATATTCACCATTTTAGTTCAGCATGTTAGTAGTGGGCTAACATTTGCAAATTAGCACTAAACACAAAGTACAGCTGAGGCCGACGGGAACGTTGTTAGTTTAGTCTTGGTACAAATTGAACTTTTGACTCGGTGATGGGACATTTCACATTTAAAAACCACGTATGTCAATCCTATGGCAGCTCTAGAGGAAAAGTCAGGGGATCAACAAAGTCATAAGGCTTCTTCCTCGATGGACTACACGTCTGTACAAAATCTTATTGTAATCCATCCAATAGTTGTCAGGAAAATTTCAGGGGACCAAAAAATTATGCATATATAGTACACCAGCCATTTAAGTTCAGATGATATAAAATAGACCTTTCGACATGACATGGAAGCACAGTTTTCAGACTTGGAGATATCAGCACTAGAGATGTCTGCCCTCCCTCCAATATAATTTCACTCAATTTCTGGTGCTCAAAGCACCAAAACAGTTCATTTGAACAATTCAAAACCAGTGTCTCTTTCCAAAAATCTTGACCTGGTTACTCAAGATAATCCACAGACCTTGTTGTCAGCAGATTCATGGAGGAACTTTTTTATTTTTAAATGTATTTAAATGTGATATTACACCAGACCTGTACAGTGCTATTTTGGGTGGGACCCAACATCTTTTAGCTCTATCCCACTTGCAACATAAGACAATACAATAGCCGAATGCCAGAAAAGAATTTAGATGGATAAATAGCACTCTAGGCCTGCGCAGAAATATGTATTTTGGATATGTATGTATGTATGTATTTTTGTTGTGAACTGTCCCTTTAACAATGGATTTCATCAAAATTTCATCATACATCTCTAGTTAACAACACTCTTGATTCAGTGCTACAAAAGTAAAGAGTGGTAGTTTTTGGTATGGCAATACTTAGGTTGATAGAAGTGCTTTGTGTCATTATTACAGTAATTAGTTGTCTGAGTTTGTTTCAGCCATAGCTAAACATGAACAAACAAGAACAATAAACAGCTTTTCTTCCTGTCCCTTTGGTATTTCTGAAAAGACAACCAAAAACTGACTTGTGGTGTGTCAGCTTACAGCACAAAGCCATCTCATTTACATACTGTATGTCTGTAACACCTGCTATCTCGTTGCATTTGTTGTGTAACTTACAAAACTTACTATAATTCACTTGTATATCTCAACTGTTTATCTTTTTACGTGCAGTGACATGCACAATTGCACAATTCACCACAAACACACCCATTCAACAGTCAGCGTCAGATCAGTATTTGCAAAATATGTAAAAACTTGTTTTAAAACTTGTATTTGTCCTTTGGTTGCTCCAGGCACCATTAGGTGTGGTGTGGTACTATCTAAATGGAGCTGGCATCCAGACTAACATTTGTGTTGATGTATTCAGAGTATTGACGTGTGTATGTGTGTGTTTCAGTTGTTGGCGGTGGTGTCAGAGTTGGAGCGTCAGGGTCGCACAATTCTGGTATTGGGGAGGAAACACATGCTGCGGCCCTCCAGGTCATGGGACAGACACAACATGGACCTCATCCGACAGAAAGCTCACTACTTCTTCACTGAAAACATGTGAGCACCTGAGAATAAAAAAATAGTTGCATGGTTTATACTCACACAAAAAACACATGAAACACAGCAGTTAATATGTTATTTTTTATTAGTATTTTCAGCAGTACCTCTTTTTATTAACAGCCTTTTTGCTCTTAAGAGAATTTATTTGTCTCCCTTACACATTTTGCTCCCTTTGTCTGTCAGTTCGGAGGATGACCCCTTCTTGCTGTATGCCACTTTGCATTCTGGGAACCACTGTCAGTTTGTGAGCAGGGACCTGATGAGGGACCACAAGGCCTGCCTGCCAGATGGAGCCACCAGACGGCTCTTCTTCAAGTGGCAGAGAGGCCACCAGCTGGTAGTGGATAGATCCGTCGCAGTGGGCAGGAGAGCCCGATTTCTGGTGAGGACGAGGAGGGAATCAAAGGGTGTGAGTGAGGGGAGAGATGGTCGAAGAAAGACACATACCAATTAACCATGTGTGTGTGTGTGTGTGTGTGTGTGTGTGTTTGTGCCTAGAGTATTCCCAGCTTTGACACCATCGTCCAGACTTCAGCGAACTCGTGGCACCTTCCCTATGACGACACAGAGGACAGGAGTACCTATGAAGTACCACAACGATGGCTCTGCCTCACCAAAAAGCACTGAACACTGTATCATAACTTATGTGCTTTGGTTATGACTGTGGACTTGTAAATAAAATGTTTACCATAAAATAACAAAGTGGTTTGCACTCTTTAATTGGACTTTGAGCCATAGGAAAATGAAATTAGATTTGATTTTTAGAAATAAAATAATTATAATAAATATGAATATCTGCATCATCTAATTGCAACAATAGATCTTTTTCACAGCAGCCACGTTGACATGATATTATCAGGTAAACACAGGTGTTACCAGTGAGATTAATTAAGGTTCTACTCATAGACTGTATAAAACAGGTTCTACTCCATTTAGGTCAAACAGAGTCAGGGTGCTGCTATTGAACATGTTGGCTCAATAGAAAGGCTCTGCTACACTAAATGAAACATGACCCTAATTAGTAACTTTGGTAAAACCTGTGACTGCCCAGTTTCATATCAATATAGCTGCCGAGAAAACGTCTATGCTAAGGAGCAGCAGGGTTGTAGTCAGTGGTGACTTCTGTGAACTACAAAGTTGCGAAGTTGATCCGGATATGAAAGCCTTTATCACATCCGGGGTAGCTGCTTAGCATGTTTTGCCTCTTGTTTCCTTTCAGTTTAGTTTCATCCTCAGTTTGCATCAGTGTTTACCTTAATTATCTCCAGCCGTCATGTCACGGGGGTCAAGTGCAGGCTTTGACCGCCATATCACCATCTTCTCTCCGGAGGGAAGACTCTACCAAGTCGGTAAGTAGTGACAGAAATGAACCAAACTCAACCTGCTCTGTCATCACTACTCATCACTGCTGGCTAACAGGCTAACATTAGCTAGTAGCTGTGAGCTATCTAGCCCTTCATAGTTCAGTGTTATTTAGAAAAAAAAACTTTATTTCACTTGGGGCAAAATGTAATTAATACGTAATTAACTCGAATTGAATATAGTTAAGTAGTAATTAACAAACCAAACCAGGTTCGTGTTTTTTGCATTGGTTTCAGCTACCCTAGCTAGCTTAATTTAGCTGTGGAGTGCTACCATAAGTAACGTTAATTTCTGATTCAGCTAATCTAGCAGCCAGTTAAGTAGCACACTGTTTATTCCTATTCTCACAATTTTCATTATTATTCGTACAAGGGGGTCGTTATCTGAGCTGTATTTACTCTTAACCTGGGACAAACTTTGTTAAAAGAAAATCTGTGAAACTAAAATACCATTAAATATATATATGCTACAGAGGTATACACATTGTGTAGTACTTTCATAAAGGTATGTCGTGTACGTGCAAATACATGCAAAACAAACAAAACTTGGTAATTTTAGGGAAAAGTACATATTATAATCAAAGATATTATGGGATATCCAATACCTAACATGCAACGTTATGTACCTTGTAAATATAAATGATTATGTCATTGATAATAATAGATTTTAAAATATTGATTCTTATTTATTATTTATTAAAAGATATTGTTGATCACAAGCAAGAAGACATCAACAAGAAATTGGTACAAGGCTGAACCTCCTATTATAGAACAATGGTTAGACATTATGAGAGAGATTTTTACTTGGGAAAAAATTGCCCATCTGCTTGGCTTGGATGGTATCTACTTTTTCATACATTCATACGTTCCTGACATTTCACCAGGGTATATGCTATATGACAGTATTTGCGTGAAAAAAAACAAATCATTAAAAGCTGGTGATGGAAGTCATTGTAGCATATATGACATTGTCTAGCTCACAATTCTTTGCGTCTTATATGTAATCAGCATTTTTAGAAAAGTCTTGCGGGGTTTAAATACTTATGGCCCATAGAATAATGAGTACATAGGAAATAGGCACTCTTATCCCTTAGACTCATGCAAAAGGACCTGATGACACTTGTTGCCGTGGATACCAACACATCATTTGGCTGAACAGAGATGATATACAGATTATCATGTGACTAATAAACTGCTTTCATAGATAGAAAATTAAAGTGGCAATATTTTCATGAGTCCATATCAAGCCATATTTAATTAATTAGCAAAGAGACCTTGGCTATAGAGCAGAAGTGACCAGTAAGTTATTTCTTTTCTACCTCCAAATAATTCTTCTGTTGCTGCTTCAATGTTTCAGATAATTTTGTCCTTATTAGATAATGGATTTATGGCTGTTTTGTTTGTTTTTCATTTACTCTCTTATTGTTTTCTTTCACAATGTGTTTGGCTGTATAAAAAGTAATAAGTTGACTTTTGGTTGCATGCCCAAACCACAACCTGATAAATGTTAAAAGATTCAAAACAACCAGGTGGCTTGGTTTCTGATAAGTTTGAAGTGTACACTTGTATCTCCTGAGTTTATTTTTCCTTCTGTCTGTCAGAGTATGCCTTCAAAGCCATCAACCAGGGAGGACTGACGTCTGTGGCGGTCAGGGGGAAAGACTGTGTTGTGGTCGTCACACAAAAGAAAGTTCCAGTCAGTATACACAAACACATAATAAACACACAGGAATTTATGTTTCTGTGTCTCTTAACAAAGCATGTGGTCTGATTCCAAAGTACGTGTATGGAGTACATTTCTTTTTTGTCTTTGTCTCGCATTTTTCTCAGGACAAGTTGTTGGATGCCTCGACAGTCACGCATCTGTTCAGAATTACAGAGAACATTGGCTGTGTTATGACCGGCATGACTGGTGAGCAATCCAACTGATAGTGAACACCGTAAATTTGAGACTTTTAACAGTTCTGTTTTAAAAGTTTCCATCAACAATAGTTCAAAAAAATTCCTGTGGGCTGTTTGTTACCCTCCTGTCAAGTTACTAATGTTCTTGTTTGAAGCTAGAAATGCATCTATCAATAATCAATATCAAGAATTTGTCAGCTTATAGCTTGTTTAGCCAGGAGTCAACTTTCATTGCAACATAGCATTACATAATACTCCTCAGAAAAAACACCTACCTTGCTCAGTGTTTACCTGTTTTCAAGAATAATTTTAAGTGATATGTTTGGGTCAGATAGGGACTTGCTTATGTAACAACCATGTTGAGACTAATTCCACTTTTAGTGCTCCCTTCGTCTCATTGGATTCATTTATGCAAAGAAGTTCATCATATTCTTTCTGTCTGAACAAATTGAAGTGACGTGAGTGTGTCATGTTCATCCCTGTGTTTATCTTTTCTTAAATTCATTTGTGTAAAATGTTTTTTCTTCCTCCTCTTTCCAGCTGATAGCAAGTCTCAGGTGCAGAGGGCACGGTATGAAGCAGCTAACTGGATGTATAAGTATGGCTACGAGATCCCTGTGGACATGTTGTGCAAACGCATGGCGGACATCTCCCAAGTCTACACGCAGAATGCTGAGATGAGGCCACTAGGCTGTTGTGAGTAGTCCCTAATGGTTGCCATCTATTTCCAAAATAATAAATGTTTCTCCATGACCAGAGCTGGTGAATGTTTTTATTTTAGCATCACTGCATCTGCACTGAAACCTGTTTTTGTCAGTGTTGTTGTCTTCTATTTGCAGCTCCAATTAACATTTTATATCTTTTAAAACTGTTGTTGGTCAAGCCCTCATGTTCTTGCTAAAATATGTTTATGGTTAAACAGGCCACGTTTAATCTAACAAAGACTGCAAGTGTTTTGACATAAGTAAAATGGACGTTTCAGAGTGCCATTTAGAGCATAAGCCAGATGTTTAAATAGATGATATTGCGTCTTTGTTATTGTTCATACCGTCCTGTCTTCATTACCTTCTGTCTTGTATCCTCGCTGTAGGTATGATAGTGATTGGACTGGATGAAGAGTTGGGTCCGCAGTTGTACAAGTGTGATCCAGCGGGATACTACTGTGGCTTTAAGGCCACAGCAGCTGGAGTCAAACAGACTGAGGCCACCAGCTTCCTTGAGAAAAAAGTCAAGAAGAAACTGGATTGGACCTATGAACAGACTATAGAGGTATGAGATACACATAGACACACACACACGTACCACAATTACCTGTTATCAAGCTTCCTCTGCTTATTATAACTGGTATGTTCAGATTCATAATGACACATTTGAATTTTGTCCTGAAACAACCCTGTTGACTGTGTCAGCATGTTTGATCGACACACCTCAGTCAGTTGTATTAAATGGCAGGCTTGCCAATGGTTATGGAATTACTGGAATGCCATTTTTAATTTTTGGAATTTCATGGGCACGAGTAAAGTCAGGGTGTTCTTTGTATGTCTGAAAATGTCAGCGAGTTTCGCTGAACTAGAATGTAACTGCATTACTCAATAGTTTTCCTGACAACTGGCGTGGAAAACTGTTGCAGCTGTTAAAGGAATGAATATGTAAGTTATGGATTTAGTTATACAAATGAGGAACAGTAAGATTCCTGATCTTGATATAATAAGAACTGTTATTTATTGTTTCAAAAAAGCTACTATTTTTTTATCTTAGGAAAAAGAAGAGATCAAAGCAAACAAGTGGAATATGTCACCCAGATCTAAATTTAATGTTACATCTACATTTTGCAATGGCTTTGTCTGTAGACAAGGAGAGCAGGCAGACAAACATATGTACTATGGCTATATTTATTTTTGTTAAAATGTTAACAGAGGTTCAAATACAGCTCAAAAGGTCCCCTTCTTAGCTTCCTGCTGTTTCCAAATGCATCTATTTCTCTGATATGATCTTTCATTTACTTTCCTCTACTCCCCTCCCTGTCCTGCTTGTCAAAACAGACGGCTATCTCATGTCTGTCAACTGTTCTGTCCATCGACTTCAAGCCTTCAGAGCTGGAAGTGGGAGTTATCACTACACAGGAACCTAGATTCAAGTGAGTATTTTCCTGAGACAAAGAGAGAAAATATCTTGATATCCGTGAGTCAGGAATATGATCCTGGCCACAGGTTAAGGACTTTTTTCACTGCCCAGCTGCTGCAGCACATGGGTTTTGCAGAATAAACGTGAAGCAGGGCGTTGCTGAGAACAGGCAAAAATAGCCAAACCTCCAGGATAAATTTTACAAAAAGAAAAAAGCTGTTCAGCAAAACATGCTGAAGAGATACAATTTCTCCTGCTTTTGAAGTCTTGCCGTTATTTTTAAGAATTGATCAAAACAGACAAGCTTTGTAATAGAAATTCCCTCAAACTAAAACCAGAAATAAGATCAAAGCAAGTGCCTACAAGGTTGAATGTGTTCTCATTATGTGCATTTGTGTGTGATGTGCGTTCACATGGAATTCAAGCAGTCAGTAGGCACCAGATGGACAACACCAGTACAGGAAAAACAGTCCGATGGAATGGCAGGATGGCAAAACAAAACAGGCATGATGACACGTTGCTATGGTGATGTCAGATTATTTACAAAGAATGGAATAAAATACACGTATAATTATCTAATTCTATATATTTTCTTGTAATTTCTCTTAAAATCTTGTGCAAACTTAAAATTAATGTTAAATTCCCTCCAAAATGTAAGATCATCAATTCATTTCCAGCATGGAAAACAAAAGGAACACTGCACATGGTGTATCCTTTGTTAATGTTTGTTGGTGCACTGAAATTATCAACGTCCTGTTGTCCAGATTGCCTGCGTTTTTTCCTTGTGTGAGAGAGCTACTTAATATCCAGTCACGGATAAAATATTTTAACTTTGCACGGCAATGCCGTTACTGTGTCCAGTATTTTATTCTGGCCTCACCTAATTTTACTGTACCGTTCTTGTCCACTAAAATAATATTGAATTTGCCATCTACTGTCTGCCTGAATGTATGTGAATGCAGCATAAAACCTACAAAATGTGTCATTATGATCATTAATTTGTGAGTTTGTGTTCCAGGATTCTGTCAGAGACTGAGATTGATGTTCACCTGGTGGCTTTGTCTGAAAGAGAGTGAGGAAAGTTGGCATCCATTTTGCTGCCGTTACCGTCACTCTGAAAACGATGATGAACGGCAACATGGGAAACCTCACCTCCTCCACTCTTGTCCAGAAGGAGGGTTAAAGGAGGATTTGGTATCATCTTGCTCAGAGGAGGTGGTACTACACAGTGATCTCAAGACAAACAAAAAGCTGAACAGTTAAGAACAATATGGCCTTTTTAACCAGGTGGGTAGACTACATTACCCATCTGCACTGGTACTCACCCCTCCCACCTCTCTCGTCATACCCAGGAACTTACAGGACACAATATTATCCACATATCGACATCTCCTGTTTTCCTTCTAGCCACACTGAGACATTCTCATTGCAGGCAGCTGCCAAATGGCATGGAGCCTGGAAAGATGCTGGACATTCAAATCTGTCAACCATATAACACATGAGTCTGATATTTTGATATGCTCTGTGGTCGCTGATGGTGTCAGACATCCATTGGCCCTCTCTGGATGGAGCTCAGCCCAAATGACTTCAGCTAAAGAGTGTGACATGAGCAGATTGGAACATGGGGGTGTGGTAACACTACAACTACAGCACAATACCTCTGAATACCTCTTATTACTTTGTATGGACTTGGTGTCCTGCAGCTTCTTGAGTCACTGTGTTTCAGCAGTGCTTCCGATCTTTACTCAGGGCTGCCACATCTACTTTTAAGTCTCCGCTGTCCTCAGTTCCAGGATGATGTTTATGTTCTGATGTACTTTGTGATAATAACCCAGGGAACAGCTGTGGGAATTCTCCCATTGTGACAGTCATCACACCCCTGCTGAGGTCTGCTCAGGTCAACATCAATAGGAAGTCTCTAATTATTTCATTCTCTTCCACGTGTTTTGATCCTCCTCCTCTGTCTCTGTACATTACAGCACTTCTATTAAACTCATTGTTTTTAACAGACATTTCGTTTCCCTGTTTCTTTTTCTTTGCATGTAACTTTGTGATGCTGCAGCCTTCGCATTTATCTGACCTCATTCACTTCGTATTTGCGCTGGATTGGACGTACAACAAAAATGTTACTCGGTCCGACCTTAATACTGAGCTTTATGCTGCATTAATACGCTGTTAGCAGAATAATAAGAACAGCAAAACTTTGGTTTCTCTGACCCACCATGTTCGCACATTATTCCAAGATGGCAACACTCATTTCTTGTAGTCACACCACTGACACAGACTAAGTAACTTTCTTTTTCTGTTATATATTTGTAGTTTGTTAACAAGTAAAACCAGATACAAACAAACTTATTGTAAACTAAGTTTGTTTATGCTTCTGTAGCTCTTTTTACCAACTGGTCAGTGTTGGAAACTTCAACTAGGATGTGAACATTTTGTCTGAATAATAACTGTCTAAACAACAAAACTGTGGGAACAGATTAATTACACGGTAGAGGTGCACAGAGACACCATTTTTTTTATATCTGTGTCGGTATTCAAATAGAAGATCAAAAGTGGATGTGATTAATACCAGAAGTAATATTAAATCGGGCGAGTGCATTTTCTAGCCTTTTATTTATAGTCAGTGTAATTGTTGGGCCTTCAAAGCATGAAGTTGATTTAATATAGATATATAATGAATTATGAAAAACATTTTCACATCCTCATACTGTACTTTTTTAAAATCTTTGTTTTATTATAATTTTAACCAAACTAAGTTTTAAGAACTGAACCCCACACCAACACCACTTTAACTGGGGGACACTGAACAATCAGAAACTAAAAAAATGTTTTATTAAATGAAAGATTATGTTTTGCATTGGAAGTACTTCACTCTTTACAGGAAAGATATATAGAAAAATATCCTACAGTTGGAGGGAAAAAAACCCTAAATATCAGTGATGCTGTGTTCATGTTTCTTGATATTCACCTTAATCACAGGACTAGAATATTATATATAATATATATTATACATATATATTTTTGTAATAATAAAATATTTAAATTAAGTACTTGTGTAAAAATGTGTTTAACTAAAAGTAAAAAGTAGTAGAAGAAATCAGTTTCTATTGCATTATTTGTACTTTTCCAAATAGCGAATTTGTATTCGGGTGCATTCATACTGCAGCCTCCTCAAGATGTAACTACATGTCAGACCTTCAGAAATGCCAGGTGGAGACAACAAGAGGTGTGATTGGTTAGTTTGGGCTGCTGTTTCTGGTGCTGAGGAAATGCGTTTTAAAAAAAGAAGCACTTGAAAGTTGTCATAGCAACCAATTATTTCACCAGCTGCTCATTTTTCTCAGCTTGTCCAAAACATCCTGTTGTTTTTTGTCAATAAAAACGAGATGCTGACATAGTTTTAGTCTGTTATCTTATAAACTGATCTAATTTTTTTTTTCTACAATTTAAAACTAATTTGAATTCATGCGTATCAGGTTTAAAATAAGTGAGTTTATTTTAAACCTGATACGTAAAGTTAAGTACAAAGGCAGGTTTTCACTCTTAATTCAACTAATTCACTAATTTACTCTGTAATGTTTTTGGTAAGCTGGGTAAAATCTGACAAGTGCTGTAATATGAATCATGGGGTGAAATAACACTATGGTAGCTGCACTGCTGGTATCATTGTGGGTGTAAAACGGACTTCTGATTGTAGACAGATAGCACATGTACAGCTGTTTTTTAATGTTTTCACTCAATCATGAACAGTAATTAACATTTTCAGACAAAGCATGGATATCTGTTTAATTTGTAATCATAATTTGCAGCGTCTACACAAGAATTTAAAGGAAGAGTTCACCCCAAAAATCAAAAATACATATTTTTCCCCTGGCCTGTAGTGTTAATTGTCATCAAGATTGGAGAATGCGGATATAAGCTGTAGAGATGTCTGCCTTTTCTTCAATATAATGGATCGCTTGTGCTGCTCAAAAAATACATTTGAAAAATTTAAAACCAGTTTCGTGTAGGAACTACTTTCTGCAGAAGAATCTACTGCAACTATTGTCTTTCTACTAGAAAGAAGGTAGTTCCTACATGAAACTGCCATCTAGTCCCATTACAATGGAGAGAGGGCAGACAACTCACCAAAAAATCTAGATGATAAATAGTAAAACGGGGATAGGGGAAAAATATGTATTTTTGATTTTGGGGAGAACTGTCCTTTTAAACACAATTATTTAAAATATGAATTTACTTGCACATTTTATCACAGCTATATCCCAAGTGTGATGTCTCCATTGTAAGTTGAATTTGGAGAGCAAATCTGCAATAGAATCACAGAATTGTGTAAGTATATTCGACATTGACGTTTCATATTTATTTTGCTCAGATTTCAGTAAAACTCCCTTCCTCCCCGTTTCCCTGAACTTGACTGAAGCATCCTGTTATTCTGCGGAGATTCCCTTCTTTGGAGGAATGAGAAGCAGGAATGTCGCGAACAGCTGAGTGTTCTGTTCCTGGGAATTTCCTGTCCCTTCCCCTCTTGGCCCCACCCTCCCAAAAACTTCCTGATTTAGAGCACTGGGCGATCAGCCTCACACACTCTCATCTCTTTCTACGCACACACTGGGAGGAATTCAACTCGCCGACAGTTCCTCATTCAGTTGAAACGAGTTGTTGAATTATCAGCAGCACTTCCGTGTGTGACATGCATTATATGAAAATAAAAGGCGGCCACTCAGAACTGAAACTCAGCTGTCATGCTTTGATGGAGGCTTTTCTGTTTTTTGCAAGTACAGACACACTGACGGCAGCAGAAAATGGCACATGGTGGAGGTAATTTCCCATATAATTGCAGCTTTGTAATATTGTCAGGCGCTGTTGATTATATGCTGGGTTCTGTATGATCTTTATAGTGATATTACCAAGATTATTATGTTTTATGTACACACACAAACATACGAAAGCATTCTTGTCCAAACATAGTGCCTTTGTTGCCAACTGCAATTTTCCCCTCACATGCCATCTGTTTCCCCTTCATCCCAACCTCAATAAATATACTCACACAAGCTTTTACTGTTAAATATGAGTGTTTTTAATTTAACTGGAGTGTGCTGGACTGTTTGCTGTCTGACATATACAACCTGCTCAACTGTACACATTCACAGCTTCCATAAAAAATACATCTTTTGTATACACAGCATTTACAATATCATACAACAGAGCTGTTGCAGGTACATCTGTGCGGATGGATGTTTTTCGTGACAAATGATTCGCAGTGTCCCACAAAATACAAGCGATCCTCTTTCTTTATACAGCGATCCCATCATCATAATGTTTCATGTGTTCACATGTCAGCGTGCGTTTGCTCTCCTGCAGCCTGGAGCGGACTCATCGGTTTATTTGGCCATCAAGTCTCTGTTTGATTTCTCCTTTCGCAGCTGCCTGTCCCATCTGTTTTGAAAGGGCCACGCCCGCGCCGCGTCACCCACACCTTCGGGCTCTTGTGACGTGATTGCAGGAGGCAGCAGACATGCCGAGCCATTTCTCTTGTCCTTTACAGTCGTCACCGCAGCCTCTGTAACTTCCTCTCACCCTCCTGTTTCCTGCTAATGTCCATTCCACTGAATGTCATCATAGCCAACCTAGAAACAGAAAAATGGTTAAATACTGGCTGGAAAGCAACTTTTCATGCAACAGTGGAAGCTCTAAGTTTTCAACATACCTCCTCATCAGACTCCTCATCCTCCTCCTCTTCGCTGTCGTCTGACTCGCTGTCAGGCAGCTCCCTAAGGTCAGGTTTGGTCAGCGAGAAGAGTTCTTTCCTGATCTCGTCGTTGTCGCGGCCGTAGGTGAGGTGGTAGGGAGTGTGACCTCCGGAGGTCAGGAGGTTGGGGTCCGCTCCTTTTTGCAACAGCAGTTTGACCAGGGAGAGATTCTGCTGGTCCACTGCGAGGTGCAGTGCGCTGCGACCGTTGCGCTGTTCCTGTAGGACACGATATTCAATTAACAAAATATTCACATTGAAGAAGCTGCAACAAAAGAATTTTGACTTTTTTTCTTTAAAAAAAAATTTGCCCAAACCAATTAATTGATTGTTGACGATCAGTTTAATAGCTGACAACCATTTGATTTATAGATTACTTCAAATGCACCAAATAAACAAATTATTGGATCGGATACAGTTGGTGATTGTCTACTCTACATGTGAAAATCCCCCACAAACACATGGTGTGTGTGTTTACCTTTGCATTAATGTCAGCTCCCAGATCCACCATGTTCTCCACCAGTGAGAGGAAACCCTGAACTGAAGCCAGGTGGAGGCAGTTCTGACCTGGAAAAAAAAAAAACATCAGAGGAAGAGCTTAACAACCAGACCAGTCATTTTATACCTTCAGCTTTCAAGGAAACTGTGTCTATACATTGATTTATATTAATCTGCCATGTTAGTGGGGATTACTAAAGGAAAGCAGACTTTGACCTGCGACAATTTTCATTTCATGTGACATTAATTCATGTTTTTATTTTTTTATTTTGCCCCCCCCAAATAAAAATCTGCAAACAAGCCAACAAGTACTCGAGGCTTAAAAATATCTGCTCACAAGTCTGAAATTCAAGTGTCCCACATTTCAATTTGGAGCCTCAGCATCTAACATTACGTGCCATGTAATAGATGGGTTTTCGTCAGGATGTGATGGCCAGGGTATTCCCCTTGCTTGCTTGCTTGCTTAAACGGTTTCCTTCCTCCTAACCATACTGTTCAGGGATAATGGGCAGCAGAAATGACTCTTTTTATGCCCACCTCTTCTTTCTTTTAACTAGCAGTTAAGACCAGCAGCAGACTGAATAGTGTCTCATCTGTCTCCATGATTCACCACAGAATGGAAATCACCACTGCTACAAAACATAATATTCTACCTACTTACCACTGCTAATTTCAAACATTTTTGTTCCCTAACATGTAAACAAGTTTATTTGTTATAATATGTTATAGTAAGTAAAAACTCAGTGTGTCCAATGTGATAAAAGAGCATTAACAAAGGAAAAGTCAGTGTCACTGTCACACAATCTCACCATGATAGTTGCAGGCAGCCATCATTGTGTGTAGATGCTCTGGCTGACACTTCTGTGTGATGACGCTGAAGCACAGCAGGTTACCGTGGCGACAGGCGATGTGAAGAGGTGTATCCCCATTGTCGTCAACCAACGTGGGGTCACAGCCGGATACGAGGAGGCTCTGACACACGTCCGCCTGGTTTGTTATTACTGCTAAGTGGAGAGGAGTCTGGGATGGGAAGAAGTTGGGAGAAGACAGTTGAGTTACTGAGTCAGCAGGAACACTTTTCTTTATGTGATAATAGACATAGTGCATTAATTTTTATTATTGCTACAGCCTGGTGGAGAGGACAGATGGATAGAGTAAGTAAACAGAATGGGGTGGAGGAGGAAGATGATCTTTCACACACCTGTCTCTGGTCATTTTGTGTGTTGAGGAAATCTGTGTTCCTGGACAGGTCTATCATTGTTCTGATGTAGTCCTTGGCCTCGTGGATGATGACCAGGTGGAGAAGCCTACAGAGACAGAGAGAGATGGTGGAAAACCTGTTAGAATACACGTATGCAACAGCCAAATCTACAAGACAAAAGGAAGATTTTCCACAAGGAAACCAGTGACACACCATCACTTGACATTTTGTAAGCAAGTAAATAACAGCAAATACATACAGTATACCTCTGATTGTGTCTTTTTTCCATCTATATCAACTACTGTTAGCTTTGAACAGTGAAAGGCTGGCGTAATAACTAATGGGTCTATAACTGGTTCAAAAGGCAGAATAATTAGCCAACAGGACAAAAAAAATATAGAAAAGCAGAAAACAGCTTTATAATGTGCTAAATTGGACACAGGATACAAGTATTTGTATTGGTGCAACAATTAGTCAATTGAAAGAAAATTAGTTGCCAGCTATTCTGATAAGTGATTAATCATTTCATTTGTTTCTGAAGCAAAAATGTCCAACATTTGCTGTTTCTAACTTTTTAAATGTAAGGACTGCTGCTTTTCTTTGTCATGTATGACAATAAATGAAGAGTCCTTGGGTTTTGGACTGTTGGTTTGACAAAAGAAGCAATGTGAACATATCACTCAAGGCAATTTTCATGAGCATTTTTCACATTAGAAAAATCTTTTTATAGTGTAAACAACAATAACAATAATTTGCAGATTGATTGAATAATGAAATAGTTAAGTACAGCCCTAATTTTATCACATTATTGCAGAGAATTTGTAAATCAGCCCTGAAAATGCTCAGCACCATATGTTTAATACTGACAAAAAAAGAGATCTCTCTTGATGCAGAGTACATATTGAACTATATATTTCTTTTTTAAAATCTGCACTCAAATAGAGCTGCAACTAACAATTATTTTCATCATCAATTTATCTGTTGATTATTTTCTCAATTAATTGATGGTTAGTTGGTCTATAAAATCTCAGAAAATGGTGGAAAATAGTTCCCAAAGCCCAAGATGACGTCCTCGAATGCTTGTTTTGCCCACAACCCCAAAATAGCCGGTTTACTTCCATAGAGGAGAAAAGAAACCAGCAAATGTTCACATTTAATGAGCTGGAATCAGGGAATTTTATAACATTTTTTCTTAAAAAATACTCAAACCAATTAGTCAATTATCAAAATAGTTGCCAATTCATTTAAGAATTGATTAGTCAATTACTTGTTGCAGCTCTACACTCAAATCAATTTGAAGGCTTTGTAAATGTAACACAGCTATCAATTTACAGTTAATTGGGATTCTTTCCAACGAATGTTAATTGTAATTAATCAGTGTAGATGTTTAAAATAAATGGCTCCTGTAGAAGCTGCCAATGACTCAAACTGCGCCCTGGACCCCACACTGTGACTGGAAGTGACTGGAAATCACTGTAACTGCTTTCATGCTTCATTGCTTTGTAACGGATAGTTCCTATTATCAGTTAAGTCATATTATTCCAGTTAAGCTCAATATTGCATAATTTAAGCACGTGCTATTACAACCGTTAACATTACTGTCCTGAGTTTGGAATCTGGACTATATTTCCCGGCGGATGAATTGCGTTATAACAAAAATAACATTTAGAGTCATTCATAATGTTATTCCCCCAGTTTTATAATAGCAACAAGCCGCAGACACGTATAGCAGAGCAGATCTTCGCCCTCAGCCTCCACAGACGTACGTTTGTATAATTTAGGGTACTTTTTCTAGTTTTTTTCCGTCTTTTCGCTTCACGGGAGCGCGCTT
>JAJHUR010112643.1:834-41022 GCA_027495735.1 Lutjanus campechanus | reverse complement strand
CATCAAGCTCAGCCATCTGGAGACTGGTGGCTGACAAGTCTGATGAGAAAGCACAGTAGTGTGTGTTTGTGTGGTGTGTGTGTGTGTGTGTGTGTGTGTTTGTGTGTGTGTGTGTGTGTGTGTATGTGTGTAAAAACCAGCTGACAAGGCAAGATTGGGTCAACACAAGGGCATTAGATGAGAGTAAAGGTACAGTCCACTTCACACGTGTATGTGGTTGTAATGCATCAGTAAGCAGAGCAGTCAGTCAACAGGACAGTGTGTGTCTGCTGTCACAGCAGAAAGAAATGTGCAAACTGATCTCCTCTTGTTGTTTTGGGTTAATTTCAGAACTTCAGAAAGTGAAAGCAAAACTTTTGCTTTATTTATTTTTCCTTTTTTTTTGTTAAGTCAAAAAAAAAAAGACAGCATTGCAAAACATGAGTGCCACTGCTTTCCAGCAGCATGTCCACTACCAAGGGTAAATATCCTGTTGACTGTGTTCACACTCAAGAAATAGAAAAAAATAGTTGCGTTGCACTGAAAACCTGTGTAGGCCTATTTTTTTTCCACACAGAAAACTGATCAGGAATCATTAAGGGTATCAATAAAGTATCGGACCAATCCGTTCCCATACCTGTTGGTTGGTTTGGTTTGGTCAAATGTGAGTCAATATGAATGTAAAGTAAATTGGACTCTTCAGGTTCGTTTTGAATCTGCAATATACTGCTGCCCTAATAACAGTGGCAAACAGAGTCTGTGATGCAATTGAGCACCTATTAAGTTGAGCACAACTGTCATGTTTTTTATGTCTGTTCTCCTTTCACCTTTCTTTGCAACGTTTTTCTGTTGGCTTAAGTGATGTTTCTAGGTTCACCTTGTATAATTGATTGAGCAAGAGTTTGTTCTTTGACTTGGAGAGATGGCTTGGTGATCAGATGTTAATACGACAAAAATGAAGTTTATGTTTTTCCACCTTATTCACGTAGCTTCAGTAAGACCTACCCAACTTTAAGCTAAACTGAACTAAATTATTTGCATCTGCTGCACCAGTTATAAGATAAAAAGAACAAGACAACACACGAATATGATTTGGATTAGGAATATAAGTAATTGCATTTCCTATTACAGTAAGACATGGTTCTCATACTAAAGGTTTTGCTGTTGCCTCATGGGGTGAGCACACATGTACAGCTCACTTAAACCATAAATAATAGAGGAGAATAGACTGAGAGGAGCAGTGAAATGAAGAGAAGATTGTATGCCCTTGCAGCAGTATTATCTCACAGTATCAGGTAACTGCTAACTTGTTCGACTCTTTTGGAGGGGATTTTGCTATTGCTTGCGTGTGTGTGTGTGTGTGTGTAAATGCATGATCGCTGGACTTGCAGCTTGTCTGCAGCTAATCTCGAATACTACTGGACCAATCTGCCTATTTTTTGTGCACCTTCATGAATGTATGCTGAGGGAATTTCTGTAACCTTGACACACATGTTCACTTGGACTTGAGGATGAACTGATTCGATTTTGGTGGACTCGGTGACCTCAGTAAACACATTTTTGGCCATAACTCAAGCATTCATATGCTTATTATGACAAAATTACACCAAAATAGCAAACAGGATAAAATAATGAGGTGATGACATTTTATATCCCAAAGGTCAACTTCACTGTGACATTTAAGTCTGGACAGACATGGGGCAGTAAGAGGCAGTAATTCTGTTTTTGACTGCTCTCTTTTATACAACCATTGACAGCTGACTTCTCATTCTCTTAACCAGCTACTAGGCGACCCAAGTGATCAACAGCTGCTTCAGTTTGAAATCTTGTTTCAGCTCTGGACAACGTACATGGGAGTCATGTCAGAGTTGGCAGAACTTCGCAAAACTCCACTGGTTGCATCTGGCAGTTGTGGTGACATTGCAGTAGGTGCTTCACCATCTGTTGCCTGGTGGGGATCTGCACTCTACTGAGTGCACTCTGGTAGTCCTAAGTTTAAAATGATGTGATACTGTCTGCATTTCAAAGATGCCAAGTGTAGATATCATGCATAGAATAGGCTAAAACCTCAACAACACACTCATTCAGCTTATGTTTTATCAGGAATAGTGCAGCCTTCATTATGTCAGACTTTTTATGTGCTTTTTAGATGCCTAAAAGCATGGCCTGGTATTCAGTGTTGGGGTGGATAAATTATGTTAATTGCAGAAGAGGTTTTGATTGACACCGACTGAGGAAAAGTGCTTTTTAGTAATCCTCAATCTCTGACGGTCATCTAATATTAATTTAGATATGAACTCAAAATTAATATCAATGGCAAGTTGCTAAACAAAGTTTCTATTAACATTACAACTTCTTTAAAAAACATCCTACAGAAGCAGCAGTTTCTGTTGGTTAATGGCCTTTTGTGTAAAGCCTTACTGAGTGATAGTGATTCTAAAAGACAAACCTCCTACCATCTGATCCGAAACTTGTACGTGCCATGTGCGACAAATGCAGTAGCACCCTCCTCTCAGGCACCTGTTATCCAGGCCTGACTGCCTGTCCTGGGGCTAGAAAGGAGGACTCCCACCCCCTGCCCCCTTTGCCTCTCTGTTGGCTGGAGCTTAGCGTTTAGCTTAGCATTAGCAGCGGCTAATCCTCTCAGGCTGCAGGGGAGGCAGGAGCCGCACAGCGTGCTTGCCTGCTACCCACTGGCCCGGACAGCACAGTACTAATCGCTAACTCTGACCATTTAATCTGACTGCCAATGAATGCAGATAGATTGGGGGTGGGGAGTGTGTTCGCGTACACTCACACACACACACACACACACCAGCACTATGGGAGGGAGGGGCAGATTAAACAGTCACTCTCTCCCAATGTCTCACTCTCTGTCTCTTTTACACACACACATCAACACGCACTTATGACAAAAGGATGGGGGTTGGCGAGTCGCCACAACCTGTCTCACACTCAGTCGGCTCTCAGCGACACTGACACCGACCAGAGCTGACCCCTCTCTCTTTCTCCTTTCCTGCTTTTCCCTTGTACTCTGAAAAAGTAGAGTTTTGGGTGGTCCCTTTTTTTTGGTTGTTTGTAATTTCTTCTTTTTGCTCTCTCCTTCGTCCCCCTCGCTGCACCATGGACTTTGGATTGGAGCTTATCTTCCACTCTGTAGGATGTTTTCAGGAAGTAGGAATGTTGATTCTGGCCCTCCGATCCGACTAGTCGGAGTTGGATGCCAACCAGGGGTTAAACAGGTCTCATCCTGGGATTGACACCCCTGGAATCATGAACCAAAATCCAGGTAAAGACTTGGGATTTGATCTCAGGTCCTCAGCATATTTCTTTGGTCAATTGGCATAGGTTCAACAAGCTGCAGAGTAGGAAAGACGAGTTCAGTACAATCTGTAAGTAACAGGACAGTTTTGTTTTGGCTCTGTACCACATTTGATGTGAAATTAAACATATGACGTTATAACATATGAAGGCATACAGACATTCAACTTTAGGTTAAAGGTGTTTACGTTAGGTTGAAATGCATATTTTTACACAAAGTCCTCAAGCATCAGAAGTAGAGCTACAACAGCACCTAATGTATTAGTCGATCAACAGAAAAATAATCAGCTGTGCGACAGTGATCGTTAAATGATATGGATATTTCCTGCTTTTCATGATATCGTATCATATTAAACAGAGTATTTTGGGTTTTGGACTGACTAAACAAGACATTCAAAGACAAGTCTTTGGACTTTGGAAAATAATCTGCAGAGTAATTGATTAGATAATGAAAATAATCATTAGTTTCAACCCCAGTCAGAAGATGCACAAGTCATACACAGTTATTTCAATATGACTTTGAAAACTCCAAAAATCTAATTTGTTTGTGTTTAAATTCAGTGTGTTGAAAGTTTGTCTGGTTTTCCTCATTAGAATTACAGTATGTATTACTTCAGTACTGTTGAACCTTGTGTTTTTCTGCCATTTACCACATTTTTTGGTTGAGAAAATATCGAAGAAATTCATATATAAGGATGGAAAAAGGTGATCAGGGTCTTTGGAGGTTCACTGATGGACATTTATTACAGAGAGCCTGGCACTATGCTCCAAATAAAATTGTCTTTGTGTGTTTGCAAAGGCTGTTAAATGGCTGTCTCATGCGCACAAGCAAATATACTCGCTGCTGTTTGGAGATTTGTTTGTTTAATGACCTCTACAACAGATGGACGAGGCTATGAGAAGCAGCAGGAGGAAACAACTGCTCCAGAAATAAATTCACCACATTTTGTGCTGCACATGATGGTGTGTTTGTTGGTAGAAGATGAACAATTAGTGTTAAAATTTTTGATAAGTTCAGTTGGGCCCTCACACAGCGCAGGCATTGAAGCAAAATAAGGCACTTGGTTGTGGTCCTAAAATGCACCATTTTGCCTGTGCAAAAACATGTTGTAGGAAGGAAGATGAGGGTAGATGAATTAGAGATGATGTTAGTTTCTAAGTGTGGGGGTTGAACACTGACATGATGAGTGAAAGGGCTTCGAGTACATGGATCCAGGATGGAGTTAACCATGACCGTCTAGCCCTGCATTCAAAGCATTCATCTCTGTAAACCTTTTCTCTCTTTATATTCAAGTCACTCACTCTTTAGGGTAGTGGTATAGCCTAGCCAAACTAAAACCCTACGTTGCCCTGATCTGCAAACAGCCTCATCTGCAAGTCCAAGCCACCGGATGCCCTTTGACCTCAGCTGACCTCCTCTATATGGAGCATGATCCCAGTTCATGGCTTTGTATTTATTTAGACAGGCTCTGTCTGGGAAACTTGGCTTTGCAAAGCCACATCCATAGACTTGTTTTCAAGTTCAGTCAAAGTGAGACTTCTGCTGTTGCATCAGGCCTTGTTTTATTCAGTCTAAGTGGAAAACACTCCGTACATAATATGTATAGCAAAGCTGGAATGGCTGTAGAGTAATTAATGAAGTGTTAGTGTATAATATGAACTACTGATAGGTATGGGGAGACAGATGTACATTCTTTTACTTTTTATAAAGTACTGTATTGGTTTGTTTGTGTCCTTTTATATTCTTGGCATCAGCAATCTGCCACTTGAAAATCCAAAAATAATCACTGTTTGAAAGAGACACGTTACTCAGAGGGCGAGTATTGTATCATACACACATGCAAACACATACACACATCTCTGATGTGGCATGATAAGACATTACAAGAGTATAGTGTGTATCATGCAAATTCTTTTACAAAGAGTCATCTGTTATTCAAATTGCATTAGTAAAATATTAGAATTATGTGAATATAAGCCACATTGTGTCTTTCAGCCCTGCTATACTGTATTTGTGCTTTAGTACACACATCTGTTTTCATTGCTACCCTCACCAATCGACCGGCCAGAAACTGACTGGCCTGACTGGTGACCGGCTGGTCAGCGCCATGTATCCGGTTCTGCATAAAGAGAAGACAGTCTACAATGAGAGCTGACAATGTCACAGAACAGCCGTAAACTTTCTAGCTTTTCAGGCTAATGTTAGCCAGCAGCAGACTGCTGTTCACTGAGGGACAGTTAAAATCTCACCTCCTGTCCTGGCCGAAGAATAAACAACTAATGCTTAGATTATAGAAATAAATAGATGATAGAAAATCGAAATTGGCCAAAGTTGGAATCGGCAGGTCAGACCCTTAAATACATCAGAAATGGGAATTGGTGCATCTCTGTTAGGCTACAACTTCCTGCTGCAGAGATCCAAATTTCTCACAACGAGAATTTGGAATAAGTTCAGAGAAACGTAACACTTTCAGCAAATTAATATTAAAACACCCTGCTAGTGTCAAACTTTGTACATACATCATTCTGCACAGTAGCTCAAGAGGGACTTTTCAGTGTGAGATGCATGTTATAATAAAAATGTTATATATGAATTCATTCTAAGTGGAACCCATTTATTTTCTTCCTCTTGACAGTCCCGATTTGTCCCTGTCCCTCTTGTTCTCTTCTGTGTCTTTGTGTTTCTGTGCCAGACTTTTCAAAGAACGGAATTGTTCCTTATTCGTGTGGTTCAGAGAGTTCCCAGCTCTCTTCAGTGAAGTGCTGCAGTTCATGCTGTCAGATTGGGGAAAGTGGTTCTGTACTTAGCCTGTCACCACTGGCGTATTGTGTAGTGGGTCCACTCAGCTTGTCAGGACTTCCACTTCATCAGTCACTTAAAGTTAACATGCGCTCAGTTTCATACAGAGTGTGTCTTTTTGTTAAAGATTTATAGTCATATGACCTTTGATAAAGAGCCACTCCATATTTGAATTGAGCCTACATCCTGTTTGCATTGTTATGGTCCTGAAAGCCACTCGCAAATTTCTAGTGTAGTATTTGACTGCAGCACAATATAGGCTACTCCTCTCTCAATGAGCTAATGATTTTATGGGAAGGAGTTACATCAACAGACTAGACATTATTGTAACCTGGCCCAGCCCAGCCTTTCCTGTTATAACAAAAGCCATAACAAAACCAGTTCCAGGGCTGCTGCACCTGAGGCTGGGTAGACCTGTTAATACTTGTACACACACCTCTGTGGATGTCCCATAGACTGTGACATGCAATACCTCTGCAGCTATGACCTCATGTCTTTGTCCAGCATGTCCTTTGTGAATTACTATAGAACATGTCAGTGTGTCTGAGTGGAGACAGCACAGGAGATATAGATTTATAGCACTTTCTGCAACATGCATCACATCACAAACCATCACAAAAAGTGTAGAAATGAGTAGAAACCATCACGCTTGCTGGGCATACAGTATATTGTACCATTTAAGCCTGTTTCTGACCAGATTTTTGAGCTGCACAACTCATGTTATAGTTGGACCAAATTTCAGTTGTAGTCGTCATTTGCTGTGCAGTGTACAGTGGGGAGAAAGACCAATCATCTGTTCCCGAAAGAGCAACAGTATTTCTGACATGCCATAAATTTCGGTCAGCTGTCGTCAGGCTCTCACACAGTTTACGCAGAGCCACGAGTCGATTCCCCTTGGTCAGTGCCTTTTTTCTCACTACACCTGCGCAAAGTGGCAGTGTCTGATATTGCAATGGCACAGAGATGTAAATATGATATAAACTGAAAAATGCTCAGCACTGTCACAATATTACACACTCTCCATGACTGTGAAATCTCCATCTGCTGTGATGAAGGCCATGGAAGCGTTTGAAAGCCAGGGAAAAAGCTAGCAACCGTACCTAGAGACTGTTTTGTCAAACATACAGAGTAACACAAAAGTTTGGTCCTGTTTAGGCCTTCATCTGTTTCTAAAAATTAAGTTTTTCTTTCTTTTATTCATCAGTTGGAATTTAGTTCAGATAGTTTATGTTTGGCACACATAGTATGCAGTGTTAATAGATTGGAATACAGTATAACAATTGCTCAGTGCTGTGGTTCTCGGCCCTTTGTGTGTCTGATTACACTTAAGCATCATAGTTAAACAGCATAAAAACACATCTGATCTGATCATGTAAAACTTTGCTGAGGAGGAAAGACATTTGTATCATTGAATTATGCAAAAAACTGAGGATTCAGTTGAGGTTTTTGACTGTTACATTTAATCACAAAGTGCACTTGTTCTTCAAGATATGAGAGTCCACTGTGGATATAAAACTTGTACTTTGCTCCTCACTTCCATCTGCACCATTAATTACCCCACTGAGCTAACATGTCACTGAAGTGAAGAGATAAAAACGTCAAGAAGAATTATGTAGAGTGGGGTGTGTAGCTTGTGCTATTTCTGGTAGAGTCCATGTGTTGTATTTTGTCACTTTAGTCTGGGTCAGGGGGATGGAATTAATTTAGTCCTCAGCTTTCTGGGACAGATTGGTCTCTGTGGAGATTGGAGACTCCTCAACACACTCCCAAATAATGGAGGCGTTAAATACTAAATCTGCGCAGCCACAGTATCTCTGCATATAGTCTACATTTTTTTAGTTAATGTAATTTATATTCTATAGTGTAATGCTTGCTACTGTTTGTCCTAGGATGCTTGACTAATTAAGCCAGCTTTGGGACGTGTACCTGTTTCTGCATAAGGCCCAATGATAAGCTCTGTGTCTGTGTCCAGGAGGCTGACCTGAAAGTGCTGAGTCACGCTGAGCCCGATACTGTCATTAATCAATAGCTTAGCTCTGAGCTGAGTGGAAACACTGCAACACACCGGGAACAGTTGAGAATACATGGACCAGAGTATTGTTTTACCCCATTTTATTTCCTGTTAGGCTGCATTGCAGAGGCCCTAAACAGAGCTTTATAGTGCAATAGAGGCAGCACATGCAAACTGTCAGGTTGAAATTTCACTTTTGCAGGCATTTTCTCACTCTTGCTTTTTTTTTTTAACATATAGCCTACATCATGCACAAAACTATTCTATGTTTAGACCTTAAATTACTACAACCCCAATTCCAAAAAGGTTGGGACATTGTGTAAAATGAAAATACAAACAGAATGCAATGATTTGCAAAAACTTTTTGACTTTGTCCCTAAAAAAGAGCTCTGGATGGCATCTTAGTATTTATAAATACAAAACATGTGGGGTTGTGGAATTTAGATCAGAATACAGATTGGGGACGTGAGTCCAATATCTGAACGACATACGCCAACATCGGCCTCGATGTGCTATGCGAGACTAGTTAATTGGAGAAATCACTTGCTGTCGAGAAAGAGATATGTGAGTACACTGTATTATAGAGAAAGAGGTGAATAGTATTGAATAAATATGTCATATCAGCAATTACACATTAACTGGAGGTACTAACTATGTGGTGTATTTTGTTAGTCTACCATGTTAAATGCTTTACTACACTACACTAGAAGTGGATTTATGTAGATATTATGAGTGTGGATCTTCTCATGGAGGATTGATACCATGGAGAGTTTTACTCAGTGGTAAAATCTTTATTACAGGATGATTATGCAGATGTTTTTGCATGAGAAGTCATTAAAACTTTCAGTGTTAGATCCTCCTAACGTACAGTTTTCTCTGTCCATCTCTCTGCCTCTCTGTCTGTTTCTGCTCTTGGTCTCTCTTTCTCATTGAAGTTCTTGTTTTTGACACTTGTCTGCTTTGTCTCCAGCGTCTTACTCCCAGTATAGATCGGAGGATGGCAGAGTGTCTTCAGCCACGCGCCCCAGCTCCGCCGGCTCCGGGTTGACCTATACTCCCACCCTGACCCCCACCCCCACGCCCACCCCGACTCGCACCACCACCAGCAACAGCCCCAGTAACAATGCTGCCACCAAAACAGGTGTGTCACACTGGCATAAAGATTTAAAAAAATGAAATATGATACAGGATTGGTTCTGTCTTCATTGTGGAGTAGTTTACTCTGCTGTTGTTTGTTTTACAGACTCTTTGCTCTTCAACAAGATTGATGAGAGACAGAGGTTAGCCCGTGAGCGTCGGGAGGAGCGTGAGAAACAGAATGGTGTGTACTCTTTAACTATGTTTGTGTGTGTGACAGAGAGTAGAAGGCTTTAAATGCATCCTTCAGTTTCTTTTTTGTCTTTACCGCAACATATCATGACTCAGCTTGGTTGGTAGCTGTGGTGAAGTGCCTGTTTGTCTGGCTGTTACATAAAGTTTAGGCCGAAGCCAGGCACCCCCCTCGTTGCCATGGCGCCAATGTTACATAATAGGTCAGACCATGGTGGGACAGGGTTTAGGGAGGCTAATGTTTTGAGTGTGTGCTATTGTATTAGTGTGTGTCGGACATACTGCAACAAATGGGTTATAGGAAGTCGTTGCCTGTTTGTGTTTGTGTGTTTTCAGTGCTGAAGTGCATTTGTGTTCATGGTGTTGTACAGTGGTCAAACCTCTGGCCCCAGCTGAGGGTCGGAGGGATTTGCTTTGTGTTGAGGACTAAAGCCGAGTCACATGATCTACAGCTGACCCATCACACTGCTGCTATAAGCCTGTGTGTGTGTGTTCATGTGCCATGTGTTTGTGCGTATGATTATGTACACTTGTATGATTTTTTTTATTTTTTAGCATATGAGGCCACTAATGCACATGCATCGAGTCATTATTAACTGTTTGTGTGTATGTGCACCGTGCCTCAGCTGTCAAGGAGGCCCAGTGGCAGGCGCGTGAGGAGCGAGCCAGGCAGCACTATGAGAAGCAGCTGGAGGAGAGGAAGAAGAGGCTGGAGGAGCAGAGGGTAAAGGAAGACCGGAGACGGGCTGCTGTGGAGGAGAAACGACGGCAGAAGCTGGAGGAAGACAAGGTCTGACACAAATGGGCCTTTACATACCTGTGCATTTATTCACACCTTCACTAAATTCAATGTTTTCTATCCCAGGAACAGAAGCACACAGTCCTGAAAAATGCAGTTGTTTTTAAAGTATGCCTTCAGCTACAGCGAAAAGAGAGTGGTCATATTTCAGCCAACACTAAATGCAACAAGGAGAAATATGGATTCGAAATCTGACCACTTTGGTGGTATTAATAATTATTAAGGCAAATGAACACCATTTACGTTAATCCACATTACAATGAGCTATATCAAACTTTATCAAAATTTTATCAAAATAGCAATATGGCCTACTGTAATTTTGTAATCGCAGGAGGTGCAAATTTGAATTTAATATTGTTCTGCTGGCCTCCATGTATTCAACAGACTTAAGAAAACACCTTTGTTTGGTACAAATCCCTACAAAAATACAATGAGAATAATGATTATAGTTATCACTGCTTCTAATATCACAAATCATATCGCAATTGCAGTATCAGACAGAATAATCCTAATTAGATATTAATTCAAAATCGTTCACTCCTAGAATGATCATAATATAAACTGTGCATGCCGCTTGACCTGTGCTACAGCTGCGAGGATAAAGTTCAGCCTGTGATCTGTCGCTGTCTGTCAGAGAAGCCTCATAGAAGTGATATGTTTCATTTCTTCATTTTATAAACAAAAACGAAATTCGTTGAAGCAAATCATGTGGTGATGTCAAAGTCATGATATTGAGCTGAGACAGATTCCATGTTCTTCAGAGTTCAGCACTCAGAGACTGCTGCTGCGACTTGCACCTAGTAACGCTTTACTTACCTTGTGAAGTAATGTCAGATATTGTCAGCCTAATGAAGTCAGTGATCACTCAAAAAGCTGTCACTCAGTCAGATTTCAGATGGGAGATTATGGCTCTCTTTCTTTTCTGCACGACAGCTGTATTTCAAGTGTTTTAGATGAAGAACAACTCCAGTGTTCTTGCATGCTTTGAGCTTTCATTTGGAATTCTGTCTGAGATTCCAAATGTCGCAGCAAACCGCTCGTTGAACCTCAGTCAGGCGCAATTGATCCCTTGCTTATAGAGCACACACTTTGCATCTTCATTGTTTCTTTTGAAGTATTTCCCCAAAGCTGGTGGCACAGTGTGTTCTGTTAGTTTTATTTACATTATAGAGCCACAGGATATTGTTGTAACTGCATTAATGGTCACAATTGCTTTAATTCTTGGCACTTAATGCTTGTTATTGAATTAATTAAAGCGTTCAGTGTGTTCCACTGGTGCACACACTCAGTTGTTTGTGCACGCTAATGTCTGTTAAAAAAGTTTTTCCTGGTTTCCTGTTAATATGTTTCTCGGGGAAATGGATGGGAATGGATGGGCATTGCCAGTAATCTCATATCCCAGGATTAAACCCTACTTCACTGCAAGATCTGAGTGCAACTTAATTCTCATCCTCATGAACAGGGTAATAAATATCTGTTTTTAGTGAACCATTGACACACTTTATACCCCTTCCTCTCAAGTCAGGTGGAGTTTGAACTTTATTCAACTCGTATCTGAACACTTATCTCGACCATCCTGACCCACCTCCATGCAGATTGCGATCACATTTCGCGGGCCACTGCAATCAAATGATGCCCCCCCCGAAACAAGTGTGAGTTGTGAGATTCAACTCAACTGGCCGCCAAGATACAAAACGAAAAAAAGTTATCAGTACAGTAGTGTTTTTGGAAGAAAACACTTATAATTTTAACATTTCAAGCAAAAGGTTGGGAATTTTTAACTGAACTTTTGTTTAGTGGGAGGGTCCTGGAGCTACTGATGTGTGCGTAATGTCCCATTAAAGGAGTTGCAAGTTTCTTGTTCAGGAGTTTGTGAATCACATTACAGTGAGTTCAGGCTCTAATTGGGTTATAGATCTATTGAACATTGGAATGCTGATGAGTTAGAGACCCACAGCATGACTCTGAGGCAGCACATGTTGATGACTTTGCAACAATACCACATTTCCTAAAAGGTTGAGTTCCTATGGCCTATTACAGTGTAATTACTATAATTATATAATTATTATAATCTCTACCTGTCCCTCACTGTCTGCTATCAGATAAAGGCAAAATGATGAAAAAAGACAATGACTTGTGTAGCTCAAAAATCTCAAAATTCCTACATTTGTTAATGAAGTTTGGAATATTTTTTTACTTGCATTTTGCCTTTATACATTAGTGGCAGTAGAAATACAGACAGTAAATGTGGGGAAGAGTGAGAGATAGAGACATAATGTCTAACAAACGTCTGAACTAGGCCACCAGACGACCTACCTAAAAGTGATTGGCAGTAGACACACCTTCAATAGCATTAAGAAAATTGTTCAATAGAATATTAATAGTTTGACTTGAATGCCTTAAATGCAAACTGCCATGAAAGTGCATAATGATTACAATGTAAAGGAGCGTGCTATGAGTAACATGCAAACACCCCAATCAGTGTGTTGTTCAGTTGTAACATCAACATATGACACATCAACACAAGCTGTGTGGAGTGAGAAAATTAGAGCAGATGATGAGAAAAGTTTGTGGTTTTATTTTTGTGTTTTTTTGTTTTGTTTTTTAATCTATGACCTCGGTGTGCCTTAAATAATTAACTAGTTAAATTCAAAATAAAGCAAATACATTCAAAATAAAGTTAAGTTTAGCCCTACCAGACCAGTTTTGACCATACTTCGTGCTCCACAATGATTTTTGGCTTTGCCACAGCCCGGAAAATGTCTTCACTTCCTGGGTACTATAAATTCTCAGAACATGTTTGAGATAAACCAAGTGGTTTTGCTTTCATTTCAAGTGTGTTGCATAATCACACTTGATTTTATCTGCAAGGTACACTTGTAGAACTGGTGTCCCTTCAGATCAACAGATTGTTCCAGTCTAGCAGCAGTATTTTGCATGTTGGAGCTGTTTTATTAATGCTTATTATGTGACTAAGTTGTCAGTGTTGTTTTTGTCACTGAAGGCTCGTCATGAGGCGGTGATGCTTCGGACAGTGGAGAGGAGCCAGAGAACCAGACAAAAGCCCAACCGGTGGTCTTGGGGAGGGGCACTGCACACAAACACTCCCAGCACACCAGCCGGTACTTTCACACTTCTACACACAGTACCTGCAGAAACTCACAACACTCTCCCACAGTCAGTACAGTACATTGAGACACACTGTCTTTGCCTACAGTCTCCTAGTTGCTTTGAGAAGAAGAGCCACTTTCCCTCCTGAAAGCTTTCAGGTTTATTGAATACTTTTGATATTTCATCTCCCTGATCTCTGACAGCGTGTCTCTTGTGTAAATATGTCTGCCTGCCTCTGCGTGTCAGTATTGTTCTGCCATGTTTGTATTTGAACTTTTCAGATCCCCGGCCCTCTGTTGTTACTGCTGACTCACACCCTGCTCTGCCTCTCCCTTTCTGTCTCTCTGTCCCTTATTCTCACACTCTTTCTCTCTCTTCCCCTCTCGGATCTCCCTCTATCTCCCCTCCGCTCTTTGTTTCTCTGCCATTGTCCTTTCCCCCTCCTGGTCCAGGTTTTGTCGAGTCGGCTTTCCTCTATCCACTCGACCTTGCTGGACTGGAGCACATGCAGAGTGCTTTCAGTCTCTACCGCAGATACGGAATGACCTCCCAATGTGAATATTATAGCACTGTGTCAGTTAGCCAGCCAGTGTTAGACCGCTGGCTCTAGCACTGAAACTGTACAGCACCACTGGTAGCTCACTGGCATTAGTGTAAATGTAGGCCACTGTGAATGGCATGAATAGTGTTTGTTGTTTTATTTGCATGTTGCAATACAGTTTGTACAACCCCAATTCCAAAAGAGCTGGGACAATGTGAAAAACTTCAATAAAAGCAGAATGCAGTGATTTCCAAATCCTTTTCGACCTAGTTGAGTGCAGTACAAAGACAAGATATTTAATGTTCAAACTGATAAACTTTATATATATCTTTTTAAAAATATTGTCATGCTGAATTTGATGCCTTCAGTATGTTCAAAAAAAAGTTGGGATGGGGCAACTAAAGACTGTAAAAGTTGTGGAAAACCACAGGTTAACACGTTAATTGGTAACATGATTGGGTATGGAAGGAGGCGTCCTCAAAAAGCTCGATCAGGTATAATCAAGGATGTGATGAGGTTCACCACTTTCTGAAAAACTGCAAGTAGCCCAACAGTTTAACTACAGTGTTTCTCAGCATGTAACTGCAAGGAATTTCAGGATTTCACCAAAGATTCAGAAAATCCAGATAAATCTCATCATGTAAGGGACAAACCCGAAAACCAACATTGAATGCCAGTGACCTTTGACCCCTCAGGCGGCACTGCATTAAAAACTGCATTAAAAGCCCACATAATTGTATATAAGATACTACATGACCTCGGGAACACCTGTGAAAACTATTGTCAGTAAATACTGTTTGTCGCTGTATCTGCCGTGCAAAGTGAAAGCCATATATCAACAGCATCAAGCACAGCTGCAGACTTCTCTGGGCCTCAGCTCATCTGAGATGGACTCAAGAATGAGAAAGAATTTCACTTTAAAAATTTTAACATTTAGTGTCCTCAGTTCCCAAATGCTTACTGAGTGTTGTTAAAAGAAAAGGTGTAAACTAATAAAGTTAATCAGTTTTAACTTAAAGTATTTTGTCTTCGTACTGTTGGTTGAAAAGGATTTGCAAATTATTGCATTTCATTTTTATTTGTTTTGCACAGCGTCACAGCTTTTTTTGGAATCAGGGTTGTATCTTGAACTCGTATCCCCAAACACAGGATCATTCATCCAAACCATTAGCTTCATTTTTTTAGATCATTTGAGACCCATTTAGCACTAATTCATATTTCTAATATTTTTTCCCCTTTAGCAATATGTTGGTAGTTTTTCCACATCTAACTATATTTAACCACAATAGACTAGAGTAACCCTTCTAAGAGAGGTTGCTGGCTCCAGCTCCCTCTTTCTGCCCCCCAGTCTCTCTGTCTTTTCAGTGTGTCATTCATTTGCTTTTATCATGTCTCATCTTTGTTTCCAGATGCTGACAGGCGGTCAGTGTCCACCATGAATTTATCCAAACACACAGACCCTGTTATTACCAAGCGCCTCTCCTCTTCCTCAGCCACACTCCTACACTCACCAGACCGAGGTAATGAAAATGAACATTACCATTATTCATCACAGCATCCACTTGTGATGGGCTGTCTTTGGCTGCATCTTATCTCATTTCCGTTTGTTGTAAACTAGACTTCTGACTGTCTAAGTGCTCATTGTTGTCTTTGTTTACTAAATAAGATTTAGGGTTACACAGTGACATTGATATGGACAAAAAAATGAATTATACATGAGAAGAATATTCAACATTTTGAGTAATACACTGCTTCGTTTTCTTGCTGAGAATTAGATGAGAAGATGAGCACCACTCCCATATCTATACTGCAAAAATGAAACTACACCCAACAGGCAGTTAGCTTAACATAAATTAGTATACAGAATCAGGCTAGCTGTTTCCCCCCGTTTTCAGTGTTAATGCTAAGCTAAGCTAACAGGCTTCCTGCATATTCAAATTCAACAGGCAGATATAAAAGTGGTATCTTCTCATCTAACTCAAAGTATAATTCTCTGAACTATTCTTTGAAATTTATATATTTTATTTTATTTTATTTTATTTTATGTTAATAACAACAGTTAACAGTTAGATCATGTATTCTTTGATGTTCATATGTTGCTGACAGGCTTACAGATGAGAACAACCTCCACCCCTGTCATTAGCAAAGCTCAGTCCAAACCCCGCCTACACCAGGGAAAGACCATCCAGCACAAAAACACAGGTGTTATCTAGGAATTTTTTGCAGTTTGGTCCCTTATATTACAGGTTAACCACTATATTGCAAAGCATGAAGATCATGGGCTGGAAACTGTTGAGGAATTGCAAACAGAGAGAAATTGTGATTATCCTGCGCACAGTTTGACTTCAGTTGAAAAAGCATTGATATTCATTTAATAGCACACTTCTTCTACATGTTTTTTCTTCTGTAAATGTGTCAGTGTAGATTTGAATCTGGATGACATTTATTTGATAACTGAGTAAAGCCATGCATACAGAATGATCTGATCAGCAATATTTGCAGTATGATAATCAAATTCAGTGTTCACACTCAGCTCATAGCATGTACTGCACGGTACATGTGCATGCGTTTGCACTTCTGTGTTTCATCAGAGGGATCAAGATTTTTTCCCCCCTCTAGCGTGACCCCTTTCTCTAATCCTCTGTAGGATAATCTTTTTGTTTTTGTGGGAACACTGTATGCTGTTTTTATCCCAGCTGAAAAATCAACACCCACATTTCAACAATCAGACATAATTATAGACATAAAGTGTAATCATATGCCAAGTTTTATGCCGCCAAGACAAACTCAAATGTACACTGTGAGAAACATCACACGTTTACTGAGTGTAACCCGAACTCTGAAACCATTCATTGCTTGAATACAGAGTAGTGTAGATTAGAGACTCAGACACCTTTGCACAGTTTCCAGCCCAGTTGTGTCTTTGCCCCTTAATCTGGCACCTGCAACCTGGTACTCTGCTTCATTATCAGAGCGAGCAATGCTGCATGTTTTGCCTGATAAATTGTCCTTTGTCTCTTTAAGTGGCAAATCAGGTTATCATGAAGATTAATTGTTGCATCGTCCTTTTTTGGTTAATTTTGGGGTTGTGTGAGGTACTTATCCATAGACAGTGTATTACCTACAGTAGGAGACGGTGGTTGACACACCCCCACTTTGGAGAAGCAGAGAGGGGCACCAACACAGAAGCTAAGCAATGCACTGCTGCGGACAGGGTCAGCAAGTACTTTAGTCACTTAAGCAAATGTACACTTTAAAAAAAATCTATATCAATTTAAGTGTACACTATATTTAGAATATTTTCACTGCTTTACCTCGTCATCAGACAGCCTTTTCCAATGGGAAACTGCCATTACATAAGCCAAATCTTTCTCCAAACCAACCAAACTCCATAGGTAAAATCAGTCATTTTACCTCACTAAACATGAGAGTTGCTGGTCTACCGTTGCCTTGATCTGTTACTTTGTTTGTGTTATTGTGTGACTTTGGTGCTTTAAAAGGATATATCAGATTCACAGGAGTCGCACAAAGTCAGTGGTAGACCAGCGACTCCTGTGTTAGTGAGGTAAAATGATTGATTTTGCCTATGGAGTTTGGTTGGTTTGGAGAGAGATGATATTTGGCTTACTTAACGGCGGTTTCCCATCAGAAAAGGCTGTCTGACGGCAAGATAAAGTGGTGAATATTGTAAATATAGCATACATTTAAACTGATAAGTGGATCTTATTAAGTGGCTAATAGACATTTTGTTGCTGACCCTGTCCACAGCAGTTCATTGCTCGGCCCCAATGCTGGTGCCCCTCTCTGCTCCTCTAAACTGGGTGCGTGTTGACCGCTATCTACTGTAGGTTATTCACTTACTGTTGATAAGTACATATGCAAGTCCACTTCAAACAAACCAAACAATCCCTTTAATAAGCTACACCAACATTCCTACTCATGTACTAAGGACCCTGCATGGCCAAATACTTTAACTTACTTGCATAAAGGTTTGCAGCGCTTCTTGGATTATTTGTCTGATGAATTCACTGATGTCTTGAAGCAAGCTTGAGGCCATTTTCTTTAAATGCAGATGCAGTAAGATCTTTGTTCTGCACTGTTTATTTGAATGTTCTCCTCCCTGTGTTTGCTCTTTGTTTGCGCTCCCCTCCAGGCTGTTTGCTTCCTTTTCTAATTAACAAACTGGTGCATGCAGGTGTAGGTGTGTGCATGGTTACTTCTTCAATTAGCTCTTGCCTACTCTGCACAGCAGTGTGAGAGAAGGAACGGTTAACGAGTACAGTAATTCTGCATAATTTCTAATCTGCTTTGACTGATTGCTTAGGCTAATCAGTGGGCGGTTAATAGTTTTAGCCATTATCAAACCTCATATGTTACGTGTGTGTGTGTTCAGGCCTGCGCCGTCTTCCATTGACGCCATGGGAGAGCAACGTGGTGAACCGCCTGCAGCAGCCAACACACTCCTACTTGGCTCGTAGCCGCAGTGCCATGAGTCTGTCTGGAGAGCAAACAGGTAACATACACACAGTCCACTTCAAACACCCCTCCTGGCTCCAGTGGTCAGCAGCGAGTAAATCAGAGGATATTTCCCGTGAATCACAGCTTGTAGTGCTAGAGGTTTTTGTGCCGTTTATATTTTGGTCTCTTGACCAGTACAGTTTCGTATGTTAATCAGATTTGGCCAGACTTAAAGCATTACACCGTCTGAAACTTCCTTCACCAGCCTGTATCAGGCACTCAGAGGTCATACACACACACACACACACACACACACACACACACACACACACACACACACACGTATAAACAAGTAAGCTGTTCAGGAAGTATTCCTCCATTGATATCATTCCTTGTCCCTGTCTGTTGTTACCAGGGCAACAATGACTTTAGAAAGATTGTCTGTGTGTGTTTGTGTGTGTGTGTTAAACCAACTCTGGTGAATTTCTGTCTGTTTGTTTTTCCTTGTGTTTTTTTTAGTGTGTGTGTGTTTTGAATAATCACACTGTCTGTTGCTCTCACATTCACAAGAACTTGCTCCCATTGACTCTCACACAGCACACTGTATCTGTCTTTGATTTCTCTACTCTGTACACTTTCCTACATTCAACAGTGTCTGCAGTGTGTGAAGGTGCACTTCCTGCATGTTTGCTGCATGCTCACTTTGTCTATGTGGTTTCGGTGTCTAATGCATCCATAATTAGTCATTTTCACTGACTGAGTGACAGAGTCTTACAAAGTAGAGAAGCTTCCACCACTTGGACTTTTTAGACCAGAGATTCGTTCCTATCTGGATATTTTAAAGGGATAATCTGATTATTTGAAGTGGGGTTGTACAATATGAAGTTTTTATTGATAGTCATTGTATTACCTACAGTAGATGAGGATTGGCACGCTCCCGGTTTGTAGAAGCAGAAAGAAGCACCAAAAGAAGCTAATGAGTAGCAATAGGTATTTTAGCCACTTAAAAAACGGTCCACCTAAAAAAAGTTAAAGCCTTTTTCAACAGGAAATTGGAGTTGTATAAGACAAATATCGCTCTCTTGAAAGCAACCAAACTCCTTGAGGAAATTTTACCTCACTTGGGATGGTTGGTGGTCTACTGCTGCCTTGATTCGTTAGTTTGGTTGTGTTATTATTTGACTTTGGTAAATCCCCCAAAAAACTTTTTTTTTTAAGTGGCTAAAAGACATTTTATTGCAGACCCTGTCCACAGCAGTGCATTGCTTATCCTCTGTGCTGGTGCCCCTCACTGCTTCTCCTAACTGGGAATGTGCCAAATGGCATCCACTGTAGCTAATACACTGACTATCAATAAGTACCTCATATGAACCAACATCAAATAATCCAAACTATCCCTTAAAAGTTTCATATAGCCCAAAATAAATGGAACATTTTCCAGCTGAGTTCTCTAACTGTCTAACCTAATCAGCTCTACTAAATCCTTCTCTAAAAAACATAAATTTCCTTGACTTACAGTTTCCACGTGATGGTTGCTGTGTATTAACAGTTGTCGGTAGCACTAACGCTTTCTTTCTTTTCTTCTCTCTTTCCATCAAACATCTTCTTTTCTTCCTTCCAATCCTTCGCTGGTCCTCCAAAACTCATCTTCCATGTAACAATTCATCTCACGTCCTTCTCATCTTCCCGATCTCCCACTTTCCGTGCTCCTGTTTATCAAATCCTTGCTGTTGTTCCATAAATCCTCACCCTGCTCTGATCCGTACCTTCCTCAAAAAACTTCAAACTCCCGCCTCGTACATCACCGTAGCCATGCCTGTGTGTCCTCGCTCAGTGTCCTGCCAGCCCATGGGCTCCATGTCCTTTAAGGCTCTGCAGGCCCAGCCACTTCCTCACTGCCGCAGCCACGACAGGAGCCTCAGCAGGGAGACGGCCTCGCCTTCCTCCAAGACTGTACGCAGGAGGACCACCGGCACCACACAGGTGGGTGATGTCATCGACCTGCACCTGTGTTTCACTGAAAATCAGCAGAGCAGTGTTTCTTAAACTTTTTACACCACGTACCTTGTCAGAAAATATTGAGCTCTCCAACTACCACTTTACTGTTTTGCGCCTACTAACACTAGTACTTGGTTCACTTTCGTCTGTTTCATTTTCAGCATTGCTGCTTGAAATATTGTCCTCCTAATGTGCACTTCTCTTCATAGTTCCGGTTTGGAGGCACAATTGCAGTGTTTGTCAAGCATTTTCATTCTCTTCCTGCTTACTATCTTGCCAACACAGTTTAGCTTGTAACTTCCAGATGGATGACGTATGTGTACACTACATGCATAAGCATGACTACATGGCAGGCATTTAATGAAACCTTTTGGTGGTCTGATATTTTATGTATTTCAAATAGTAATGTTGTAGTATTTGCATAGTTTACAAGTTTCATTAAAGTTAAAGTTCATTAAAATATTTTTAAATTAATTGTGCATGCACTGCCGTGTTGCATTTTTTGGTCACTCACATTTTCTGGATGCTGCTGGTTTTTTTCTCACACATTTTCCAGTACAGTAATATGATGTAACAAGCTGTACTTTGTAAAAAAAAAAAAAAGGATAAAAACCAGAAAATGCATTCTTTATTTGACAGCATTAGACCCTCTTTTAGTTTCTTATTAGACTTTATTAGAGAGTAATTAGAAACACATTACAACAGAACTGTACTGTTAACTAAAGTGGAATAACATAACCTTTGACTGGTCCCTGAATAGCCGAGACCGATACCTACTTCTTTATCAAATCACACTATCTACCTGTAGTGTTACAGTTCTGTAAATGTGTGCACTCACCCATACTCAAAACATTCCTCTACCTCTATAATTTTGGCCTTTACTTGGACATTACATGTAATGATTTTTGAACGGGGAAGTTGCAGTTATGTGATTTTACTTTAGTTTACAGTACAGTTCTGTTGTACAGTAATGTGTTCTAAATTACCTGCTAATAAAGTTTAGTAAGGGTCTAATAAAAGGTCTAATACCGTATACTAAATAACATATTATCTCTATTTTTTTGTCTAATTTGATTCAAACTGTGGCTTGTTATATTTTATTAGTGCACTGTAAAATAGTGTGACCCATTTTTGGTGTCTTACTTTGCTCACACTCATAAGTGATTCACTGCTTTTTGCTCCTTTTTTTGTCGTTCATATTTTACATGTTGATGATAACCCAGATCAGTCAGACACAATATATCAGAGTATGTGTAGCTCTGCTCCTCACACACACACACACACACACACACACACCCACACACACACACACACACACAGAGTACACTGTACTGTACTGTACTGTCCCCACTGTCCATCTGTCCATCAGCTGCTGTGTCACAGCTTATACCATTAAGGTCTTATTGCAGAAGGAGGGCATCACTTTATATTCCACACTGTGACCCAGAGACACATGTATAGACCTCACATGTCCCCAGACATGTTCATAGTCTTGACCCAATCCAGCATACACTTTTGCCTTCTGTAAAACAGGAGATGATAAATGTTTTGTGGGTTTGTCTGAGTGAGAAAAAGTTGATTTTATTCCCAACATTTACAGAAGCCTTTGTTATGTTGGTGTCATGGCATAGTGCCAAAGGTTATGCATGGCCAAAGGAAGGCTGTCTGAGTCTAATCCTGTTACTGATCATCTTGTCAGTAGGGCATCCAAGTCTGGGCACCTTCTGTACCATCTGATTACTTCGTGTGTTGCTAAGGACACATTTATGAAGAGCTATTAGCCTGCAGACTTACTTGGCTCCTGATTAAGTGAAAAAAAAATCCTGGCTATTTTAAATCATAATTTTTCATCTTTTTGTTGATCTCCATCTCCTGCACCAATTGCAGAGGGACCGTGACAATGTGAGGAAGTCCTGGAGCAACCTGTCACTCCCATTGGCTCCCATACTGACTTTGCCCCCCAAAAAGCGCTCCTCTTCTCCAGGCAAGAAGAACAGCAAAGTGACAGCACCCTCTCCTGGCAGGTAGGAGAACACACCCGGGATAACTGACAAAACGAGGTACATAAGCAGATTTGTGACAGACTGTCAGTTGTCAGCTGTGACACTGTCACAGCTTTGTAAAGTTTTGGGCAACTAGTACTATGATCAAAAGTTGCTTTAGACTTTTTCGGTGACTGTAATTTTAATAGATAGGGTTGTAAAAAGTCTGTCATAATCAATTATTACCCGTCATTTTTTTTTTTGCATTTTTAATGACAATGAGACAGCCTATTATAATGGCATTTCATTTTCAAAAACAACTTGATCAACATAACACTTAATATACAGAACAAACTTACAGATCACACATTCATTAGGAGACCATACGGTCAGTTTTCATGTGGAGGTCTGCTGACAATACAAAGTGCTGCTGCTGGCTGATTAACATAGTTTGAGCCACTTGTTTGTCCTTTAATCATTTTAAGAGACGTTAGATGTTTTAAACCCTCATAGGGACAAGTGACAAAATTTGGCAACTTATTTCAAACATCAGGGAAAAGGCAAGAAATAAATTCAAATATATTAGATTGTAATTCATTCCCATGCTTGCTGCTCAGAGTAATGTAGTCCACAGCTCTCCTGCCATTAGTGCCGGCGGCTCACCCTCTCTCTTGCACTGTGCGGTGTGTGGGGAAGGCAGGTTTGAGTGTCTCTCACTCATTATGATGTTCCTATAGCCTTATTTTTTTTAAAATTTCTCTATCCATCTTTTCTGTGGCTTAAGTTGATCTCTGCCTTGCTGCAACTGACACATCCATTAGTAGTGATTGGGTCACGCTCAGTGTTTTAATCTGTCAAAATGTCAGACGGCCTTCACATGTTTCTGTTGTTAAAAAAAATTCAGTCAGTGGTGAAAAATATTTGATTAATGCAACCTCTGACCATGAGTTTATGTATTTTCATGCCATGCTCCTTTTAAAACTTATGAACAAAGATCCAGTGGATAATAAGTAAAAGTAAACTAAGTTCCTTGAAAACTGTCCATATTGCTTTATCCTAGTAACTAGTAGAACCACATTTGTTCTGGTTGTGATCAGTACTCTGTAGCCAAATGCTGCTTTTCTTTCTGCATATAGACCTCCGCAAAAGACTGCAGGGCGGCCCCCAACCCCCAAGCTGCTGAAGTCTCCAGGGGCAGAGGACCCTGGAAACCTTCGTCCTTTTAGGATCACACCAGAGAGCCCCCAACCCACCAGAGCCCAAGGAGAGGAGGAGGAAGAGGAGGAGGAGGAAGAGGAGGAAGAGCAGGTCCTCAGTCCTCCTCAGCCTCGACCTCAACCGCTGGGTCAGAACAAGACCAGTAGTGAGCAGACACCAGCAGCATCCAGCGGTCAGTTACCACTTTCCAACACCTGAAGTGCTGTTATCATGCTCCATTCATAATTAAATTATACTTTGATAGAAAACCGTGGGAGTATCAATGAGTCTTCCACCTCATCACTGATTTAAAAAATTTTTAAAAATTCTTCTGTTTTTTGCTGGCTGACATGCTGAGTTTCATCTTTAGCTGGAAATGGTAAACGGCTTTTTCTGATGTTGACTAGATTATCTGCTCATAACTTTACTTGTGATGCCTTCTAGAGATCTTAAGCAGTCCTCCAGCCCACAAGCCCTCAGCAGGTACCACAGACCCAGAGGAGGCGAGCCGTATCCTGGCTGAGAATCGTCGGCTGGCCCGCGAGCAGAGGGAGAGGGAGGAAGAGGAGCGCAGGCAGCAGGAGGAGCAGGCGAGGTACGCTGACTGTGCTGCATACAAGTATGTGTGTGAGGAGGCAGATGATACTGAAGGTGTTTGTGTCTGCATCCTTTTCTGTACAGGTTAGCAAGAGAGGAAATGGCTCGCCGTAAGGCCGAGGAGCGAGCGAAGAGAGAGGAGGAGGCTCAGCGCCAGGCAGAGGAGAGAAGAAGGAAGGAGGAGGAGGAGAGGAAGGAGGAGGAAGAGAGGCTTAAGAAAGAAAGAGAGGAGGCAGAGAGACTCCAGAAACAGGTCAGAGAAAGTGGACAAGTGAATTCAACAGATTCAAGATGTTTGGTGATCTCGCACTGGAATAAAACTGTGTGTGTGTGTTTAGAAAGAGGAGGAGGAGTCTCGACAGAGAGAGGAGGTGGAGCGACTGAGGCAGGAGAGAGAGAAACATTTCCAGAAAGAGGAGGCTGAACGGCTGGAGAGAAAAAAGGTGACACATATTCACACACACATGTAATATTTGATAATATTCTTCATGCTTCATGTTCACGTAAACGCTCTTTATTTTTTTCACCAGCGTCTGGAGGAGATCATGAAGAGAACAAGACGTTCAGACACAGCAGAGAAGGTGACTGCTTCTCTGTCTTGTTGAATTGTGTATTTACATTATCCCAAATGTTTCCAACAATGTTCAAACCCAGAGAAATTCGTAATTTATTCAAAGTAACAGTGCTGTTCCTACAAGCCACTAGTTGCTATGACTAAAACATGGGTTACATCAGGTACAGGAAGGTCAACAAATGTAATTAAATGTGATTAAAATGTGTAAAGTGATTCATTAATAATGAACAACTCCATCATCACACACTACTTCAGAAGCCATCAAACTGTCTTTTGTTACTTTTTCAATATAAGAGCGTTCCCCAGTGGCAGACACGACATATTGTGCATTTAAAGAAATGTTGCACCTGACTAACCATGAATAATCTATGTTGTTGAGAGCTCACTCTCTTTTATTCTTTCTCACCTCTAGAAAGTTGTTCCTAACAGGAATGGAGACAATGCAGGTAACTATTTACCTTTTTTTTATAACCTTACTCATATATATTCTTTCATTATTTTGGAAAATGATTTTTTTGCAGAAATATAACTTTTGCTATCCTGTTGTACCATAAAGTGATAGTTTGGATTATTTGAAATCCACCGTTAGACAAGTAAATATCACTCTCTCCAAACCGACCAAACATGAAGTCAGTATTTTATCTTGCAGAATTCAGGAGTTGCTGGTCTGCTGCTGCCTCTGTCTGTATGTGAGAGCCTATTTCTTTTTGTTATTGTGTGACTTTGGCGTTTTAACGGTTAGTTCAGATTCACAGAAATCACACAATAACACAAACAAACCAAAAGATGGCGGCAACAATAGACCAGCAACTCCTGTGCTGTGTGATTTGAAATTACTTGTTTGTCAGCTTAACGCTTAAATTAAACTGAACCATCCCTTTAAATATGTCCACTGTAGTTGTACCTCTGATGCCGTTTCTGACTGCTGTGGTGTTTTTCTCTCATTATCAGCCTCTCCTAGTCCATCTACAGTGACTGTGTCACCGACCCACAATAGCAACTGTCGGCAGCCTGAGCCAAACCCAAACCCTAACACCACTGCACTGAGCCATCCTGACCAGAGGTAACTGTCATGTAAATCGTCACACTGATGTTTATGTTGATCCATAACTGTTGTGAAGGTAACATCCCTCAACACATCCCTCCTCTGTTTTCCAGGGAGAACGGGGAGTTTGAAGAGGTGATTGTACTGCCTTCACATTCCAGGTTGTCCCCTCCTGAGGGAGAGGAGCAGCAGCAGCAGCAGCAGGAGGAGGAAGAGGAGGAGAGAGTTCCTGTCGTAGCCTTCAGAGAAAACGGTCTCGTAAAGCCTCTAAGTGGAATAGAGGACATGTCAGCCCAGCAGGGACCAGGTCAATAAGTATCCTCTTTCTAGTTTGCCCCTGCTTCTTTCATTTGTCATCATCATCATTTTATTCTCTTGATACAGTTACAGAGGATACAGCTCTCTGTGTTCAGCTGTTGGTGTGGTGGAGTTGATAGTGCTACACAGCACCAGGGGAAATTACTGAGCTATGGGAAATGTAGGATCCAGTGTTTATCATACATGAGTTCTCATAGTGCGCAGCTTTGCTTTTATTAAATCCCCATCTCTCCCTCTGCTTCTCATCCATCCTGTCCTCTTCCTCTGAGCTTCACACACACCCTCATTGTCAACTGAAATGGGCAGTTGGCTTAATTTACATTTATGACATTCACCTGATGGTTCAATCCAGAGCAACTTAAAATAGTAGTCAGTGTGTAATGTTACAAGAATATTTAATATCAGAGCAGGTGAAAGTAGACATTTGGCAGCAACAAAGTCATTCTAGTAATTAAGTAATTAAGTGGTAGAGACTGTCTAACTAAATGTGTACTAGTACTTTGTTTACTGTGGAAAATGCAGGGGCTATATTAAACAAACTTGCAGATACGATCTTTAACTTTTTTGGTACCCATGGTAATTAGTTTTAAGGCCTGATTTAGGGGAAAAAATCATAACAGATTAAGTGAATATTGCTATTTTAACTTAAGATAGGAAGAGTGAATTACACAAGCATCCTAACTTCCCCACATCTTAAATAAACTCTTTCAACTTTAGGATAACTATTAAGTTCTCCTAACCTTCACTTTTGCATCAGGTAGAGTTAGCCAACTTGTTCAATCCATATGGCTGCTCTTTTATTTCTTTTACCAAATGGATGCCTGATACGGTGGAGACAGTATGCTATCCTAGCCCACTCTCTTTTGTAACTCCCAAGTTATCATTGTTGTAAATTTACCAAAAAACATATTTGGGTTTGTTACCAACACCTCTAACTCAGCTGTCCTGAAATTAAAGTAAATATGTAACATTTTCCTTAAAAAATGAAATGTGTAGCCTCACATAAACTGAACCCCTTTAAATCTTCATGATGCACTAGAAGTGTGTGGTGGTGGCTGTATCTATAGAGACCCTGCCCTCTGCTTGTACTTTCTTATTGTTATTTCTCTGTACTCAGGATGCTTTAATGCTGAAATGTTAGTATTTGACATCCCGAGCTTTTCGGTGCATTTACAAACAGCTTGAACAGTGTTGTTAAGCTCAGCAAGATGAGAAAAGTAGTGTTGATTGCTAGGCATAGGGCAAAGTTGATAGGTGATGTTGCCTCCGGATTAAATACTTAGGATCCTAACCTGAGATAGGATTCCTAAAGTTAGCATTTCCTTCTGTAATACCAAATTGCAAGAAATTCTATCTTCGATTCTTTCTTTCTCAATTCAAGACTTAAAATTGGAAGTTTCTGTAATACAGCCCCAGAGCAACATCTTCAGTTTGGTTAGCATTAGTAGTTAGTGAGCCAATATACAGCAGCACGTGAACTAAGCAACATGTCTCATGTATAAAGTAGAAACTTTCTGGATCCTTTTTTAGGAGGTGGGTTTTTTAGATTACCTCAGCCTTCATAGGAAGTCATGTGTTTTTTTGTTGCCCTTGTTTTTTAGATGTTGCTTGATGCCCTGTCAAACCAAGATGATTCCACACCCAGAGAGACAGGAAGTGAGACGGTCAGAGAGCGTTAACACAGAGCTGTTGGACCGAATCAAAAGGAAGGACTCGCAGACCCTTCCAGAGGTTTACTTTCTCACCCTCCCACGACAGAAGAGCTCCGCAGCCATTTCCCAAAGATCTCCCTAAAGCATCTCTAGAAAGATGTCCATCAACAAAACTATCTGGGGGACAGATCCACCTCTCTGTCTCTGACCATGACTACATGTTCTGTGTGCAGCCCCTACCACCCTGAAGTGAATGTCCTGAAATCACAGGAGGGCAGTGAACGCCTGTTCCACCTTGTGACTCTCCTCTGGTGTGTGTGCGTGTGTATGTGTGTGTGTGTATGAGTGAATGGGAAACTAATAATAATGTAAACTGATCAGCTGTAAAGTCTTCAGCCATGATACTTGAAGAGTTTTTTTTTTCTGTTGCTGTAGAACACACTGTAATCAGACTGACAAAATAACTGGAACTCGCACGGCAGGCTCCGAATTACAAGGTTTCAATAACGCGTTTAAACTGGAACCTCGTAATTCTCATGTTTCAACATTTCTATTGAAATGTAGGAGTGATATCAGTGCATGAAGTTGTATTAATGCTACAGGAAAGTGTCATGTAATATATTTTTGCTGTGTCTACAGTGTTTAAGACTAGAGGTTATTATTGGGGTGAGGCAGGAGGGGTGATGGAGCATCATGGAGTTTAAGTTAAGTAATGAGAAAATGAAAATACTATTCTCTCAGACGATTGAGAATTAGGGTGTAAACTACTGATTTTTTTTTTTGTTTAGTTTTATTTAATTGCTGTACAGATAAATTGTGATTTGTTTCGTCTTCATCCCGTCTTCGCTTTCTGTTCAAATTAAGAAAAAAATCTGCTTTGACGTGAAGTCCTGCCCTTTCTTTTCATTTGTTTACCCCACCTTCATCCTGCATCCTGTCATGCTGTCCAACTCAGTGAGCAGTGTTGGAGCTTAGCCACCCGGTGGTCGAGGTTAACCTTTGTTTTGGCCAGAAGTATAAAAAGAAGTAAAATGATTTCCTGGTTGTTATGTTAATTCTGAAATAATCAGATTTTTTTGATGAAGGATTTGAGAAGAAATGCTGCTAATTTTGACGTTCCTTTGCCTTACCGCAGAGTAGGAAGAATGAGGTGACTTGTCTGATGAAGATATGCATTCCCTATGTGAGCTTCTGGCCAGATCTCCAAAGGCTTCCTTTTCTTGATTTATGTTAAAAAGTATCAAAGTTTATGATAAAGTGTTCTGTCTGTTTGTCCGCTATGTCATCATTTAAGAGCTATAATGTCGATTGGTCCTTTATGCAGCTTTTCATGAAAGAAAGACAAAAGAGGGACTCAAGTAAAAACACTGGAACCCAAACATGACACTTCTGTCATGTTCCCTTACATTTTTTTACACACAACTCCCAACAATGCTGCTCTCTAAGCTTTTGGTTCTGAAACCTTTGCACTTAGTTTCCTCTTTGTTCAAATCTTGCCGTACTACCAAAATGGAAGGAAACTTAAGAAAGATTACCAATGTCTCAGTTGTGTCATGCTGGTCTCTGCCAGTAGTGAATAGCATGCTGTTATCAACATGGTAACTTGACTTGCAGTTGCTTTAACAGAAGCAAAATCACTTGTAAATGACATTATATATAGATATCTTATAAATTATGTTTAAAAGTCTATATATTTTACTAAGACTGACCACGAAGCTTTGAAAACTAAAAAGCCCAGACTCCAGAAGAGGGGCTGTGGGATGAGATTTTTGAACCACCATAAAGTTGAAATCACTGTACAACTGTTGCAGCCGCATTGTTTGGCAGGTAAATAAAACTTTTTGAATTGATTACCTATGCACTGGTGTGGTATTGCAATGATTTTGTCCTCATTTTTTGGTCCAACATACAGAACTATAGTGGAGAAATTCTTACCTGTAACATACTGTAATTTATTTTTAGCGTAAACCAATACAACTACTAACAAACACAGCAGGATACACAAAAATACTTTTTCCACTGTACAGAAAAGTAGCAAAGATTTTAAAAACTTTTTTACATGTAGAGAGAAAATGGACAGTTTGGAAAGACCAAAAGAAAATATTTACATTGAATGAGAATACTGGATAGAAAACAGAGACAAAAGATATTTTAGGTTTTTGTCAGTGTAGGTTGTAGGTGTTTGTGCCTCCATTCAACCAAGTGAGCCCAACAGAGGTAAAACGATTTGTTGTTTGTAGTTTTTTGTAGGAATTGATGCCAAGTTGGTGAAGTTCAGACCATGCACACAAAGCCAGGACATTGTCCTGTGGTGTGCCAACATTCAGTAACATCCACTTCAGTGACACAGCAGGAGGGAAAATTCTTTTAGCTCAGTTTTATGTCACCGGATCTCAGAATCAAACTGTACCAGTTTCACCAGTAGAATGTTTTAGTGAGGAAGCTGGCGGCACTGTTGAGCCAGCTTCCACTAGAAGCTTCCTTTGCTGTGGTGCGAGAAATTGCCCTGTCGACCTCCTTCTCTGGACTCTCCTCCTCCTCTGGGAGGTAGTCTGGTATAGCTGAGTTTTGCTGCACCTCCACTCCAGATGGATTCAGAGGGATAAAAACCTGGAGAAAATGGGTTTAGAAGAGAGAAGTTAAAGATTATCTCATAACTATAATTGTCTAGTTGCATCAACTGTTACATGTACTCAAGTAACTTTATTGAGAAACTAATTGTCAGAGTAGTTTTAATGCAGGATACTTTTTGCTACATGAAAAGCGTCTCCTTTAGATTATAAATCCACAGCTCTGTGCCTGTGTGGTTACCATGGAAACCCATTTTTGTCAGTAAAAGAAAAGATATTTCCATGGTAAATCATAATTTTGAGATAAAAAGTCTGAATTATAAGATAAAAAATTGGAATTATAAAATAAAAAGAGGAAATTAAGAGATTTTAAAAATATTGTAATGATGATTTTTTTTTTAAAAGTCTAGTTCTACCTACTTTTTATCTCATAATTATGACTTACGACATTTTTTTTTATTTTTTTCTGGCCTGAAAATGACACCAGGCTGCTACAATATAACCATACAGGTTAGATATGTTAATGAGTAATCATTAATTGATCTATCACCATTAAGAATGTAACTGATGAAAATTTATTCATCGATAATAAATTCAAAGCCTACAAATGACTATAATCGTGCCTCATTTGGAAATGTATTGTCTGGTGGAACCATTTATTGAGTAAGGAAACTTGAAATAAAACTTGAAAGAGAAAAGAATGAAAATGCGAAAAACTTTTGAAAAAAAAAAAGCATTTTGTATCTTATTAATTATTAATAATCAGCTAAGGAAAATGCAGAAAATTTGCAACCCTAATACAGACCACTGTACACAAGAAAATGTTCAGTCATAACTCCATATTCTGTTTGTTTTGTTTTTTTTGTTTGTTTTTTTGAGGAGGAGAAGTCTGGTTGACAGTTTACTGTCAAGTCTTTACACAGTCAAAATATACACTCACCTCTTCTCCTGCCTCATTCTTCACTACCTGTTGGGCTGATAACACCTTAGTGGCAGCAATGGCTGATGCAAGACTCTGCAAATCAAGAAACATCAGAAAAAGAGGTGAAAAGAATTCATTAACATCAAGAGATCAGATGTTCTGTTTTCTTCACACCCTCCACATTTCTGCAGCACATGCATATCAGTGACTTTGTGCAATACAAATGTTGATTATAACTACAGGGGTATACACTAATATTCTCAACAGGCTAGCTGCTACACAGGCAGACACTAATAGTAAATATTTGTTTTTTGTGTGTTACCTCAGTGGGAAGATCTGAACGGATACGGACGGTGCATCTCTTGGAGGCCATCTGGAAGGTGAAGCTGATCACTCCTTTGACCTTGAGAAGAGCCTCCTCACACAAGCCTCGCTGATCCTACATAAGGGAGGGAGACTGAGCTAGTTAACTTGCTTAAAATAAGTGTGTGTGTGTGTGTGTGTGTGTGTGTCAGCCTACTCACAGTGCTGTCCAGGCCCTGAATGTGCAGAGTAACAGACTTGGCCTTCTTGTTGGAGGAATTGATAAAGAACTGGGATTTCTGTCTGGTCCGCCTCTCAGGTGTGTGTGCCACAGGATTGGCGGGTGCACTCAGGATGTGATACACCTCCTGGGCCAAAGCTGTGATGTCAACAGACAGGCCCTCCCTACATGGAAAAATATTCTATTTAAGACCTCTAAATAATCAGCAAACACAGCATCTAATCTTATGTTTTAGGTTGACTGAGCACCTTCTACATGATATAAACCAATTAATATGCAAGATTCACCAAGACAGTGAAAAAGCAAACATCTCCTCACCTCCCAATTAAGTTCTCCAAGCTCACCATCATACCCAGTTCATTCTTCATGGTGGGAATGTTGGGGGACAACTCAGCCAAGTAGCGCAGGGTCTGAGGTCAAAGGAAGACAGGAAGTGGGATTAAAATTTACCCTGAATTTCAGTTTTGGCAAACAGGTAAATTCTGCCATGTTACAACTTATATTACACATAAGTTCATATAACGTGTAGTTCAGGCATACTGATGGTAAGTGCTCAGATATAGAGAGCAAACATCATAGATATATTATGATTAATTTAATATTCTTAGCTAAACCAAATCTAACTGACATCACTATTACAACACATACAAAGAACAGTTCTGACTCTTCAAACATTCATTTAGTTTTTCTAGTAAAGTACAGTACATCAAAAAACTTTACAAACATACTTTGACTTTTATAGAGAATTTTGCCTAAAAAAATCTAATTAAATGCTTTGACATAATCTGTCCAACCAGATATTATTATAGCCAACATTTATCGGCTAGAATTTCATTATCAGAATAAGAAATAATATGAATTTCCCATTGTTGCTGCTAATAATTTATTAGTTCAATGTTACATTATCGTGCATCCCTTCTGAATTTTGTCCAATAATTCAGCCCAAAAGATACACCATAGGACGTTGTGAAGCATCTTCATGTCTGTCTCAAAGGGTTATGGTCTCACATTGAGAATATTATTAAAATGACTTTGAATGAGGAAATAATTAGCAGTCAGTGTAATAAATAATACATTGTCCAGCCTCGCTGACCCACCTGAAGAGTTGCAAATAGCACATCTGGATTCTGGTGGTCCAGGAAAAGAACCAGCCCGGGGAGACAGCCCTGGTCCTGAACTATCACCTCTCGGTTCTGCGGCTCAGAAGCCAGGTCCCGCAGCTGAGTCACCACCGACAGTGCATCCATCATCTTCGTTCACTTTACCACGCCTGAAAGTGACAGTTGTGATACGTTATTAAAATTTGGAGATTTGGCCTGATCCAGTAAGGTTAACGTCTAAGCCATGGTCGACAAAATGTGTGCTGTGGAAACGTTGAACTGATTCAATCCCAATGGAATGACAATAACATGTAAATAAGTGACTTTACGATCATGCGTGTGTGTGTTTTTAAGATATGAACCTCAAGTTATGAGGCTAGTTTATAAATTAAAGCTGTCCTGTCAAGTCGCAGCGCGAGCGTTAACGTTGTGGCTAGTTAGCTACAGAAGCTAGCTACTTTTGAAATGTGAATACGCTGGCCAATTTAACAAAAAGTCATTTTCGTTTATTGCGTTGGATCGTGTGAGCATAAAATTGTGTGGTTGTTCATTAATAATAAATCAAAAGCCCTAAAAGTAAGAAAATTATATGGTAAAAATAAGTTTTGCGATGTTTTCTTACCCAGGAAATGAAGAAGCTCGTGTTTAGAAATACAAATTTAGTGCTGCTAGGCTTCATGAGACGCAATTGGTCGACAACGCAGCACCATCGCCCACTCCTATTGGCTACTAACACTAGTTCTGCATCTTCAGCCAATCAGAGGAGGTTTTGCTGCTGCGGCTTTATTTGACTTCAGACTTGCTGCCTGGATGCGAGAGCGAAGGGGGGAAGCTGCAAGTTCTACGTGTTTATCTGCAGTTACAGTTTATGCTATTGGTTATTATGAAGATTTCGGACAAATGTAGCTCCAAATGCACGTTTTAACAAGAAAAGAAGTCCACGGTAAGTACACTTATATTTCCGCTTATCCCGCATGTTTCCTCGCGTCGTGCAGGATACTTTTGATGAGCCATGCAGCTTTCACACTGCGGTTCCTGTGCGGGCTACCTGCACTGTCCTAAACACAAGGTTACACGTTTTCGGCTAAAACTTAACGTTAAATCCACGGTGAACGGTCAGCTATGCCGATCCAGTGCGATTCTACAGCCGAGTCCTCATCCAACGGTACAGACAGAGATAACTGCCTCCCTGAGCATCAGTTCGTGAGGCCACCAGGTGACACTTTGACAGTTGAATCAATGATGGACTCCAAGAAGTCGTTCGATTTTTGCTTAAAATTTGACAACCAAATTTGTTTTATGGGGTTTTTGCATTCAGTTCCTCCAACAGCTGTTTTATTGTTTGTCACAGCTAAAATCATCACCAACTTAAAGTACAGCTTCAGGGCAGACCTGTTTTGATTAACAAAATCTTCAAAATTTTGAAGTTAAAACTTTGGTTGATTTATTTTTAATTTCTTTTATTTTATTTTAAACTTGGGTACAATGGTTAAAATATATTAGAATGTAAATATATTATAATAAGAATAATATAAATACAAACATAATATTAAAAAGATGCTCAATATGTATCATGTATCAGTAATTTGATTCTTTTGACAACCTTAATAAACATACATTTGGTCTAGAATGGATTTCTCCTATACAGTAAATGATTACGTTTAGAGTTATATTAAGGTACTCCATTTCAGTGTAGCTCCTTTCAACAACAAGGCAATTCAGATAAGACACATAAAGGCATTAATCCTGCCTTGAAATAACATTGCAACCAAGCGCCAACTCTTGTATGCCTTTTTGCTTTGCGTATTTCCGTCATGTCAAAATCAGGCATATACAAATGTCAGGAAACCATGGACCACTGTGTCTCTGGTAAGTTGTAGGGATCATGTTGAATCTAGCTGCCTTTAATGTACGTCGATAATCAGTTGCTTTACTCCCAATGTCGCAGCCATATTGCAGGAAGCTTTGCCACTCAGTCTGACTGAGGGGGTGTGTCACGATGGGAAAATGAGTTCAAATCAGTGTATACCCTGTATAGTTTATTCTTCTCTTTTAATGCCTAATTGTCATATGTGTTCTTTTGTTTCAGGTGTAAATTATGTGACTTAGTGGCATCCCCTCTGTGTTGGCCTCTTACTAAGTCAATCAGCTGAAAGAGGAGCTTTGCAATCATCAGCTGGTGCATGAAAAAGTCCTTCCAATGTCTTTGGTAGAGGATATTCTGGATGTGCTGCGCATCGTCCTGGAGTACTTTGGAGTGCCTCCAGACATGGTGAGCGCACATACACACACAAAAAACAATATTTTAATGTTAGTGAGTCTCAAACTGGAACCAAGAGATATTAAGAGGGCCTACTGGTAGTTTTTAAGGCTCCCTAAAAGTTAATTGATTGAGTGTATTTGTAAGGAAGGTAAGTTTCAACGGGGTTGTTTTTGTGTGCATGTGTGTGTCTTCTCGTAGCTGGTTCCAGTGTGGGACAGTCAGCTGTGCGGTCAGTATCGCAGCATTGTGCGGATGATTGGGACCAACCTGCCACTGGCACCCACACAACGTGTTCACTTTCAGGTACCTGTACTACTTGTGTTTTCTAACAGACCCGAGATTATCACTCAAAATCAGTCCAGTTTATTGTAACAGTAATTAAACATACAGTAAAAATGATAAAACTATAGATTGATATGTTATGAAATTATATATTTGTCTTTATCTGGTCAAATTCAACTCAGCAAATCAACTGTAATTATGTTTGTGTTGTTGTTTTTACTAAATACATGAATATAACACTGAGAAAATATGCAGAAGGAAAACTATATCCTAAGCTAAACTCAAGTTCTCATTTGTACAACTTTATTTGTTTTAACATGAAACACATCAAAGACATTATCTTGTTCTCCAGTTATGCACCTTCCTTGTTTCTCCTTTCCTTTCTCGTTCTTCTGCAGAAGTTCCCATTTTTGAATAAAATTTAAGAGATATTTTATGGCATGATTATTCATGACATGTGTGATTGTTTATTATTCTGTCATGTAGTCACTGCCACCATGTGTAACCCCTCCTTGTCTGTGTTTTGTCCTTAGGTCCCTCTGCTCTCCTGTAAGTCTCATGGTTATGTCGACATTGCTGTTGATACACCTGCCATCCCCTCATTCGCTGACGTCCTGTGGGTGTTTGAGGACGAGGGGGACAGCTTTGCTAAGACCAGGTAAGAACACAAAATTAAAATGGTAACGTGCTCCAGTGCAAATTTAAGTATAACTAAAGGACGATACCATGTTAGCTGTTTATGACACAAAAGCTTTCATTGTAATGTGAGCAAAATGATGAATAATATATTTCATGAAACATTTTGAGTGAAAGAGTACATGTATGAGTCCAGGGTAGTGTTGGAACAAACAGAGGCAGAAGCCCCCTGCACAGTACAGGCCTTATAGGAAAATACTGTGACTGTTGTCAGAATTAAATGAACTTAGATGCTGTTGTGTTTATTACACATTATTTTAACTACTTAATTTCTGAGATCGGTTATATAATTAATTTTTAAAGGCTTAATCTGAAGAGAAAAATCAAATTGTATAGTCTCGTAACTAATCCTTGAACAAAAAATAAGAAATTTGATGCCCTTAATGTTGTGTCAGTTTTCCCCCCAATATTGAATATCTATATGATTTTTCAAGGTATTGTATTGAAGTTAGAAATCCTAGTATTGTGAAAACACTAATAGGTGCATCTCTGGAATTCTTTTAGGAAGTTTAAGATAAATAGAAAACTGATGTTTGGTCTCCATAGGAACCATTTGCGTCCGCAGAAGCGAAATCCTGTGAATCGGGATGTGGTGAGATGCCCAGGACCGGCCCTGAATCAAGTCCAGAGAGGAGGCAGATCTGTGCGGCAGACAACTGATCCAGATGCCCTCAAGAAGATCTCAGCGCTGGAGAGCGAGCTGCTCAAACTGCGAGCTCAGATAGCCATGATTGTGACCACCGCTCCAGGCTCAGGTTCACACGCTTTATACCGTGACTGTCTCAACATCTTTTTCAGCATGTTGAACTGATTTCTACAAGTCAAACAAATATTATAACCCTTTTGTGCTCTTTCAACATTTTATCAGGTCTGATTGAGTCCCAGAATGCACCAGACATACCTTTGATGTCTCCTCCTGGTCCACCAGCGCTTACCTCCACACCTCGCGGTGCTGCTCCTCCACCTCCACCTCCCCCTCCACCTCCTCCCTGTCCTAGCTCGTCAGCTGAGACGTCTGTATTCGAGCTGATCCGCCAGCGCAGGAAGGACGAGAAGGACCCCGATAAGGGGCATCTGAAGCCCCAGGACTCAGGCCTGGGGATCCCATCCATGCTGGATATTCTCAAGGACTTAAATCAAGTTAAATTGCGGACCGTGGAGAGGTAGGTAGCAGGATTGTTTGAATATGAATGTGCCAGAATTTTTGATTGAGTTATTCGTATTCTTTTGTGTTTTGTGCCCTAATTTATTTTTCTGCTGGTTAATTTCCTTTATTTTTTCATCCCTCTCTGTTAATCTAACCTATACAACAACTGTCTGTTTACCTTTTTACCTTTGTAGATCACCAGGGGGCACACCAGTCAGGAGGAGACGCAGTAAGGGAGGTACAGCATTGCTTACTGACCCTGCTGCTCTAATTGCTGAAGCATTAAAGAGAAAGTTCGCCCAGCATCGCCATAACAATTCCTCTGACAAAGAGAATTCACTAGAACAGTCACCATTTGGCAGTCCAGAAACACCCAAGGTTTGTTTTCCCAGAGACACATACTCATACACCTTATTTATGTTCACTGATATTCATTTATAGTGGGAAAATTACAAATGAGTTTTGGAAATCAACATCCTAAAAACTTCAGGAAGCAGAAAGAGGAAAGATCAGGATCACTGGTGCAGTACGCCATGTTTAAAAGGGCAGTAAGAGAGTGTCACTGGTCTACATCTCAAAATGCGTGAAATAGTCCCATTATACCTGAGGAATTCATAATATTGTTTATCAGTACCTTTACAAAATGATTACTCTACCAAATGGTAAAATTTAAAATAATTATATAACGACCCAAAAAACTATAGAATAGATGATAGAATAATATGATTTAAAAAGTCCACAATATGATATGATATAAATGAAAACTTTAAGAAATGTGCTTTATCAAATAATAAATCAGATTTATATAGCATTTTTTTTAATTCATATAAATTTTGTTTTACCTTTTAACTTAAAGTGCTTCTGCTTTCCTTTAACAAAATAAGTGTAGCCAGTCATGACCTAAGGATGTGCACAAAATGGGCTTGAACTGTCTTTGGCGATGAATATTTGAGTTACATATGTACAACTGCATAACAAAAACAGTTTAGCAATCAATAGCAGTCCTTTTATGAAATAAAATAAAAATAAAATGATTACTTATGTAATATCACAGGAGATATTGTCTTTATAGTATAGTCTGCCTAAAGAATATCAGATGATATATCATTGTCTGAATTTTTAAAAAAATCCCCAATATCGGTATCGGCATTGGCCCCAAAAATCCTGTATCGGTTGAGCCCTAATACCAATAATGTATGAAAGATGTGGAATGTCTGAAGGTTTGCTCAAAAGCCGACACTAAACTGAATTGCTGGCTTTAATTTTTCCTGATAGTAACCATTGATCCTCATGAGTTTTCAAGGCAGCATAAGGCAGCTAGAAGATGTACAAGCAGGTCAAATAAATGTCTTTGTGGCAGAGTGTGTTTTTATTTGTGTCCTTCTATCTTATTGCAAAAACTGAGTTTGCATGATTTAAGCTGCAGGGCTTATTGATGTTATGCTTCTGTTCCAGGTTCCTCTTCATATCAGACGTAGTCAGGGGCGCCTCCACCTCTAACCCTGCTGAATAGTGACCTTTGACCCCAAAATTTCAAAAGACAGACTTCCCTTTTTCAATCCTGATTGCAGCTCCCACAGACGTGCCTCGCAAATGGATTACTACTGCAGCTATTGACTTAACATTTCTTTTTTTGTTTGTTTGTTTGTCTATTGTTCTTGTAAGAGTGTTTGTCTCACAATGAGCAAAGTGCTTGTTTCTGTGAGGTATTTCTTTGTTTGCTGGCTTGAATGTTTATTTTTGCTACAGCGATTGCTGTGAACAAGGGTTTTGGTACAGTTGTTTTGTTTTTGTACAGTGGAGTCGAATGTTTCCAGTGTTATTCATGCAATAGTACTCTTTTTAAATGACATAATAAGCAGGTAGGCACTGTAGCTTGTAGCTACCTGCTGTAATGTCTGTAAAGTCACTTTGTGAGGCCTTTAAGTTACCTCAAACAAGTGAAATGAGTAACAGTGAGATTCTATTCTATGCAACTGCTGTTTCAAGTTGTTTTATTTTATTAAAATGTGCACTGATCATTTTTTGTTGTTCTTCTCATGTTTACTAATATTTCTAAATATGTCTAAATCCAGTTTTAGATGAAAATTGTAATTTTTGCAGCAGTGAGAACTGCACTCTCATAAAGGTGAGGGACAAGATGAGAAAAGACAAGTTTGAAAAAGAATAATCAAAATCGAAGCAGCAGAAGTCGAGCTATCCTCAATTTTAGTCTGGAGTATGGATCAAGCTCCAAAAATACTGGTTCCTACAATTCCCATAATGCAACTGGACACCATCTTTCATTAGACCCTTTTTTTTGTAATGTTTGGAAGGCTCCCTTCAGAGCTACAGAAAACACTGTAGGACCATTTTCACAGGCGGAATAGTTCTCATGATGAGTTGACTGAAGTGGTGGAGTGGCTCATGTCCTTAAAGGGATAGTAGCATTATTTTTAAGTGGGGTTGTATGAGCTACAAATCGCCCCTAAGTACCGTAATTGCAGTAGAAGCCTCTCCACACCTCCCGTTAGCCGCGCCAGCCCATAGTCCTGCTCAGAGATTTCCAACATACAGTGTTGTGAACGGACCCAAAAAAACGGCCTATTTTCGCGGCCTAAAAGAGGTTTTACCGGAAAAAAAAATACACAGTTCCATTGTTCGCTATAATAAAATTATTCTCAGTCCCTCAAAGTGCAGGAAAAACGCAGTTTTTATTTGGACCTAACCAACTCACGTATCACGCAGAGCGGTGTAGTGCTCCGCCGATCAGAGCAGAGCGCTGTAGTGCTCCGCCGATCAGCTGTTTTGGTCAGTGTCTTGGCTTTTTGAGGAAGAGTAGAGATACAGTATAATATACTTTTTAAAAATGAGTGATTTTGACAGTGACAGCGAGAATGAAGTGCCATTCACTTTGGAAGCAAGCGGATATCTGTATGAACCGGAGTACTCTGAAGAAGAGCTGTTGCAGAT
>JAJHUR010112641.1:1529-12181 GCA_027495735.1 Lutjanus campechanus | reverse complement strand
ACAGATGGTTTGAGAGAGGAGTAAAAGAAGCCATTTTCGTTAACATGGAGAGGCCATCTCTCAACAGAGGAGGTGGTCTAAGACATCATTTATCAGCTACATACAATGCAGTTTTAAAAACACTCCCCAGACAGTTTGATACCCACCTGAAATCATGTGACTCCAACAAGTCACATGGTGGCAGGGCCCTTAATGACCCTCATTCACACCTCCCCCCCAGGTGAAACCCAAGGTCCACACAATGGAAGGGGGGCAATTGAGACACATGCCCCCTCTAGGTGTTAACGACCACACAGTGGTTTAATACCTGAACTCCCAAACCAGTCAGTCAGAACTGAAGATGCTTCTTGGATGAGAGGCGAAACGTCTTCAAGAACTCTATGAAGTCCAGTTGCCTACGACCAACCCTGCTACGAATACCATGACCTGGATGACTGAGAACCTTCACAGACATCAGAGGTGTAGGTGTGTGTGTATGGAAAAGAGGAGGGAAAGCAAGATGGGCAGATTAAAGTGATAGTTCACCCAAAAATGAAAATTCAGTCATTATCTACTCACCCTCATGCTGATTGAAGGTCAGGTTTAGTTTTTTAGTCCACAAAACACTGCTGGAGTTTCACAGGAAAACAGTGTTGCAGAATCTCCCAAACAATGGAAGTGAATGGTGACCAGTTTTCAAATGTAAAAAAACAACAGAATAAAAACATAAAATGCTCTGAAAGCCCCGACATGCCAAGTTGACTTGAAGACGTCTTTTACACCATGTTTTTAGCCTTTAATTTAGTTGGAAGTAAATTTATAAGACTTCAGCTATACACTCATTTATACAGAAGTTGCTTTTAGGTGAGCATGTACAATTCCCCCCTTGCTTCCCTGATGTATTTGGTAAATGGTTTCACTTCATTTTAAATGACTGATTGTAGGTTGATGGCCAGTTCGGGACTTGAGGAGACTTAGATTTTTTCAGTTGTTTTTTACATTTGGAAATTGGTTGCCATTCACTTCAATTTTTTGGGAGATTCTGGTGAAATAAGAAAAATCAGGGCTACTAGAAATAGCCAGCGCAGCACTGAGCGTATCTCCTACCCCCACCCACCCACAGACCAGACCAGCTTGACAGACTGTTGTGTGACCACCCCAGGATGAGAGGAGGGGAGCTGGGAGAATAGACATGCTAGTCCAGCTTGAACTGCAGGCTGTGCCTGGCTAATGTCCAGTCAGGAAAAAGAAAAAGATGAAATGGGACTCAGGTTAATGAAAAACTTGTAAGATGTGCCCACACCTTCCAGATGTACTGCTGATTATTTTTTGCATGTTTTTTTTATGTTGACATGCCCATATGTACATTAGAAGAGGTTTTGGTGGATGCAGTTGTTCTCCCTCTTCATACCCTACTGACACTGGACTGGTCTCACTGACGCCCTCTTCAGGAAGAGACAGAGCAGACAGCTCCTTCTGAGGAGACTCAGATCCTTCAGTGTGTGTGACAGGCTCCAGCAGATCCTCTACCAATCTGTAGTGTCCATGCTGTGCTCTTTGCTGTTGTGTGCATGCTGGGCTGTTGCCTTCAGGGCCGGGGAGGCTGGGAAATTCAACAAGCTGATAAGGAAGGCTACCTCCATCATCAGGCTGGAGCTGAAGAGTGTGGAGGTGCTATCAGACTGTACAACATCAGTGGAGACCACAGACTTTACCAATCACTCTGACCTCCCTCCTAAAACACCTCCACACACAACACACACACCCGTGTCCCACTGGCACACCTCAGACACTCACTCACAGCACTCTCCCCTGTGACTGCCTCTCTGTTGGACTGATTCATGTATTTTGTTTTATATCATACCAGTGGTTCCAAACCTTTTTCAGTAAGGGAGCCCTTTTCTATCAATGAGTAAACTGACCACCCCTTGCTAAGTGAGACTTATTTTATGGTTATTTCATATTATATTCAGGCTTAGGGAGCAACAGATTACATGTCACAGGATAGATGTCCATGATGATTTGAGGAACATCTTTATTTAGTTTGAAGTAAAATTATAACATGCCCACTATACACTCATTTATGCAGAGGCTGCTTTTAAGGCAAGCATGCACAATTCACCCCTTGATTCCCTGACGTATTTGGCATCACTTTATTTTAAATGATTGATTTTAGGCTGACTGCCAGTTTAATTAATACAGAACATAATACACAGAACATAGAATACATAAATCCCTCAAAAGTGGTTCACACTTGTGACAAAGATATGTAATGGAGGCAGGGTATTTTACAATTTAATAATAAACTTTATTGTCCAAAATGATATCAGAGCAGTAAACTTTCACCACCATTAATAAATCTAGATAATCATTTTAATTAATATAAATAAATATAAATAAAAAAACACAAACAGAGAAAAAAATATGTATTCATTAAATCTGAATGACTATTTATTGCCTGCTTACTGGGAAATAGCACAATATAATGATATTCAGGACTTGTAAAATAAAGTGTTACCTTAGCAAGAAATCTGAAGTTAACACGGGGTGCAGCATGAGGTGAAAGATAAAACGAGACAGATGTGATATCTGCATCAAATGTACTGTTCTGAATATCTGAGTGGTCCTTTAACTTCTTTCAAGTGTTTTTTTTAAAGTTTTATTTGAACATTTTGTCATTTAACAATATGTGACAGCCTGAAATAACTAAATAAACATCAGGCATCATAGTAATTATCATCAGAAGCCTGCTATTTTTCTCCAGCATGATATCATACATTTAACATGACATTGGTACAAATGAAAAGTAAAAAACTAAGGATAAAGAGAAAAAAACAGAGGTGGGAAATAAAACTTATTGTATCAGATTTACTATATAAGTTGTTGTTTATGAATGCATCTTAAAATCCATCCTGAATGATTCAAATGATGGGTGAGACCTTCAGGGCTTGTACTTTGTGGATGTGAAATTTCCCTTATTAAGATTAATCGGTTGACATTCTGCTGCTGATTTTTGTTTTTATAATGTAGTAGCACATCCTTGGCTTCCAGCTTAAAGGGATAGATCACCCAAAAATCAAAATTCAGTCATCATTCACACACCTTCACACCGATTAAAGGGTGGGTTTAGTTTCACAAAACACTGCTGGAGTTTCACAGGAAAACAGTGTTGCAGAATCTTCCAAACAGTGGAAGTGAATGGTGACCAGTTTTCAAATCTAAAAAAAATAACAGAATAAAAACACAAAATGCCTCCATACTGCTCGTCTGGTGTAATACACATCTCCTAAAGCCCCGACATGCCAAGTTGACTTGAAAAACATAATTTCCACCATGTTTTCAGCCTGAATCTTCACTGTAGATCCTTAGCTTGGAGCAACGTTCACATGCACACGCACACTGTCTAATCTGTGTGTGTGTGTGTGTGTGTGTGTGTGTGTGTGTGTGTGTGTGTAGTGACGGTGTGCGAACAGCATGTTGGAGCTTTGGGAGGCTTGAATTATGCCAGAAGAGCAATATGGCATTTTATGTTTTTTCAGTTGTTTTTTTTTTCATCCTGACTGTCAGTGGGCATGAGGGTGAGTAGATGATGACTGAAATTTCATTTTTGGGTGAACTATCCCTTTAATCGAGTGACTGGTTTATGCACCAAAATATTCAGGAGTGTCAAACTCAGTTTCATCCTGGGTCACCTCACCATCATGGTTGCCATCAAAAGGCCGGTTTACAATATAAGACAATATAACCATATCTACTTGTTATCATATTACATAATTGCCTCTGAATTCAATTATTGGTTTTAGTAATAATTTAATAATTAACACGCAGCTCTGAAAACAGAAGACTAGGAAAAGTAATGCAGAAATTCAAGTGTGCAACTGTGATAAAATTTCTTTTAAAAATTAAGTATTCAAAGTAATAAAGACAAATTAATAATACGCATTGTTTCAGTTTTGATAGCCTACAAACAAGGTTTCAAATCCAAACTGTATATTTTCTTCAAAATGAAATGACAGCATTTTGCTGATGAACATTATTAGCTACAACCACCCTCTGGAGTGACAATGCAGGAAATGGTTATATGACATCTAGATGCCTTCAGTCTGTGAATAACGAAATGTGGATGCATTTTGGAACATGTAGTTTGTGAACATCATACTTCTGTAATCCAGCACAGAATTGCAGTGTGTAAATTATATTCTTTGCAAGCTCTCGCAGGCCACATAAAATGACATACTGGGCCAGATTTGGCCCGCGGGGCTTGATTATGATACATGTGAAATAGATGTTTAGTCATTAGTAATTTTTTCTTCACTCTTACAGAATTAATGTTTGTTATCAATATCTACAAATGTTGATGAGAATTTATAGGTGAGATACATATTATGCATATTTTTTGTTATTATTTGTGACTACAGTTCACCCCACAATCCCCATGACCTGTAGTACTATTTAACCATTTATATTTTTGTAGGATCTATTTTTTTTTCTAGTTGGAAAGAGAATACTTCCGGTAGATTCTTAAGTAGTTTTGGTAGATTCGCTTCAGGGTCCTGCATCACCGTGTCAGGATTTATTTCACAATAATGACCTGCTCACTGTACATTATTCTGCTTGTTTCATGGTTATGTACCAAAAAAAGAAGAAAGACAATTTAATTATATTACATATATCAATGTATTCATATTATAATTAATATTTAATTATATTAATAGTATTATGATATTATATTCATATTCCTATATTTATTTTTTATATTTACTGGGGAGAATGCTGACATCTCTTTGGCTCATATCTCCAAACTCTGCAATTCACACCAAAACTATCTAGATGGGTAAATAGCACTACATTCCAGGGAAAAAATATGTATTTTGGATTTTTTTTAAACGTCTCTTTAATACTAATTCCCTTATAAAGGAAGGTAGTTCTTTAATACTTTATTTAAAGGGGGGAAAAAAACATTTACAACAGTGAGGCATAGTAATAACATTATAGAGCAATAACATACAAGGCACAGAAAAATAACTTAAATTATAGATTGTAATGCTGAGTAATAAATAATGAAACATTAAACTAGTTTTGGAAAATTGTGAAAGGAAAATAAATAAAATTAGGAGAGAAGAAAAATGCACAAGGTTGATCTAGAGGTCATCAAATATTTTCAGTTCTTCATAAGCTCCGAGGAGAGACTTGGCGTGTTTCCTTTTAATTAATTTTAAGGCACTGAGATGATTGGCCATAAGATCTCGTAAAAAAACTGAGAAGATAGGTTTCATTTTCCTGGAAAAGGTAGGTACCAATTCCTGTAACTTCTGTCTCTCAGAATGGTATTTCATCGACTTATTAATTTGTTTCCAAAAATTCCTATATGTACCTGAATGCATCATGACGTCAGAAAGGCGGTGAGAGGCCGACGTGCGGCCGGCCATGCGTCCTGAAACCCGCCCCTTTACAACAACCCCCCACCTATAAACTGTCTGCTGCTGTGCTTCTTTCACCAGAGGTGCTCCACCGTCTGAATTACTGCTCACTGGAAAAATACAGAGCTGAAAATCAGAAGAATTTGACGGTCAGGGCCTCTGTCCTCTGCCGCCTTCACCGGCTCTGTCCCCGGGTCGCCCTGTGCTTTACTTGCTAAAGAGGACACAGACGCTGAAGAGACGTTTACGTCCATTCATTCATCCACAGCGACAATGGCTGCACAGGATTTTAATTTTTTGCTAGCGACGGATTCTTACAAGGTGAGTGGATCCGTCCTTCTTGTTTCTGTTTCCATTATGTTTCGGTCTGTTTTCTGTTTTAATTTCAACACGTTCAATTTCACTAACTGAAGTCATACACCTCTACATATTACGGATAACGTTAGCCGTTACAGTTTGTGATCAGTTGGATGTTTTGACTGCGTTACAACGTTGAAAGATGACAGTGTTTCAAAACTGAAAGTAACACACCGACGGTAGTTATGTAGCCTCCACTGTGTGGTCAGCACAGTGTTGTTATCAGTCATGGACCCTGTGTGTGTTTTAAAGGAACACCTTCTCAAAATAATGAGTTAGCATCTCAAAATAATGACAAACATTCTCAAAAAGTAGTTAGTATTTCAAATTAATGAGAAACTTTCTCAAAATAATGACTTAGAGACTTAAAATAATAATAAACTTTCTCAAAAACAAGATAGTATTTCAAAGTAATGCGAAACTTTCTCTAAATAACAACTTAGTGTCTCAGAATTATGAGAAACTTGGTCGTTAAGAATTTGATTGATCGAGTCAATTGAAGATATGAAATGTAACAGATTATTTTAATGCGCGTGCTCTGCATGTTATAAGGTTGTTTAATATGGAGGCCTTTACGTCTTTATGTGTTATAGACTATATAATACTGTCAGAGAATATGTAATGTGTTGCTAAATAAACAAAGCTTTGATTGAAGAGGAAATCCATTTAGCATTGTTTGGTATGAGTGGAATTTTTGTTTTTTAATAACGATTAATATTGATTGTTAATATTACCAATGATCGATTAAGGAAAGTGCACACAATTTTCGACCCTAGTATCTCAAAATAATGAGAAACTTGATTTAAATGATATTTTGTTTTGTTTTTTGGGTATGTTAGATTCCTAGCAGCATAAATATCCCACAGTGCAATGCAGAAGTAATGACAACCACTATACAACATAGGCAGCTCTGGCATAATGCCAGTCACACCTCAATTTACATGTTAGTAAGGTTTCACTTTGCTGGACAGAATATGTTTTTTAAAATTAGTTCATCATTGGCATGGGTTACCACTAGGGGTGTAAGAAAATATTGATACACTTGAGTATCTTAATATTATACTTTGTGATACTGTATCAATTCTCTCAACACTATGTGGTGATATTGTGATAAATGAAAAGATGGGTGGCAGTGGTTCATTTTGTGTTGTGTTTAAACCTCCAACTGCTAGATAACAGTGTTACATATCTTCACTGTTCTTATTGCATAAAAAAGTAACTTTATAATGTGACAATTTTGTTTAAATTAGATGTAAAATTACCAATATATCAACTCGCTTAAAGTATGGCAATGTATTGAATCGCAACCTTTGTAGTGTTATTTGTATCGTATTGCCAGATTCTTGCCAATACACAGCCCTAGTTACCACGGTTACACAATTTGGGTGTGTAGTTCTCAAAATATTAGTATAAAATCTTTATATGACTTCTACTTTTCGTCACATTGGTGGAAATGAGCTTCCATGGCTATCTCACCATAAACATTAAATCAAGGAGCACATGTTACAGGGGGTAGAGTTCATTTAATCCATTAAACCTTATCTGAGAAGATATGACTTGGCAGGGAGGGATATCTGTAGACATTTTTACTGAGGCCTATTGTGTGCCTGACTGAGTTTTATTATTACCATAACAACACCGTCATTACCATCTTACTTTACTGAGTTTAAATGCATTTTTATATACATTTTGTTTTATTTTTGTTTTAAGTTTTTCCAAGCTTTTCTTGACTTTTCTTGACTTAGTTTAAATAAAGTCATATCTGCTGAAAGAGTTAGCCCAATAAACAAGACTAAGAATTTGACTAAGGCCTTTGGTGGCAGCTGTCAGGACAGTAACTTACAGCGTGTTGCTACAGATGTGGCCAGATGTACAGTGTGGATGCTCTGGGGTTTATCTTGGCTAAAAAACACATTGTGAATGTGCTGTGACTAAATGGTGTCTGTACAGTCTACCAGCACAAACTGTGTTGTTAAGCTCAAATGATGGCCGTGCTGTCTGAGTACAGCCAATAAGGGCCCTCACACGTCAGAGCTATTTCACATTGACCTAGTCTGACTCACTGGATGCACACCGCAGGTATAAGTCCTGCCATTGGCTGTGGTATTGTGATATCTGCTATCTGCGTTTTCAAAGTCCCTGGGCAATAAGAACATCCTCCTAGCTGCAACCTAAACAGCAAATTGATGCCTGGGATGCTAATGGTACGAACATAAACCAGCTAACACTTGTTACCAGTGATGTTTTTTAATTCGAGAGCTCACCTGGCAAATGTTCCACCAGAACAAATTCCCCCTCAACATTATTTTGCAGCAGCACCACTGCATCCTGGACTTAGCGCCACTCAGGACGTTTATGATTGGTTTTGAAAATAAATTGCAAACAAAGCAGGGTGTTTTTTCCCCCCTATAGCAGAATGTGTGTATGTGGAGTGAGATCTGGCTACTTGGGTTACTCCTGTCTTTACTTGCTTAGCTTCACTCAATTTCTAGATGTGGGATCATGGTTAAGTTATTTGAGCCTGTAGAAACTAAATAATGAGCCAAAATAGCCTAATATTGCTGTTTGATGTAAACGGTTCTTGATATTATATTTGATACAATTTCAGACAACATCAAGTACATAGAAAGGTTCTGTCCCGAGACATTGTTTGTGACTGGGAAAAAAAGTAAAATTCCCCAATACTTTATCTCTGAACTATATCTTTAACCAAATGACACACATTAAGGCTTTTTTTAATGTGTTCTGCTGTTGATAACTAATATGATAACTAATGTAATATTTTTTCACTTCCACTTACTGAGTCTCCCCTGAAACTGTTTGGAGACCTCCTGGGGAGGCCCGCCTACCCCCTTTGAAAACCGCTGGTTCAGGCTGTGCTCTGAATTAAAGTTTATCTTTTGCCTGTAAACAGGCATGAGAAGTCATGGGGAAAAAAAGAATAAAGCATGAACATTGTGGTTGGTTGCCATCCCCTGCAGCTGGATTGTCAATAGTGCGGCATTACAAAACTGTAGTTATTGTGAAAAATGTTCAGTGGACCAATTATCAGCCAGACAGAGACATGAATGAGCTGTGAATGTGCATACTTAATGATCAGTCACTAATCTGGAATGAAAATGTCAGAGTTATACTGACCAAAATTGTCAGTTACAGTTTCTTTAGGTTTTTTTTTTTAAATCTTGTGTGCATGTGTATGTAATGAAGTCATGACAGCATAAATATTCAAATTAGCATACAGACAGACATCATCTACTGTCATCCAGTGACTTTTCCTGCAAGCTTGAACTACTTCTTAGAAAATAACTGGCAACACTGGATGGATGGATAGAAACTGATTGATGGGTTGATGGTTTGATAGATAGAAATCCTGCTCATGAAATACGTTTAATAGACATTAGAAGACGGTGTTAAAAGTTGCTTTTAGTTTGTCTAATCTCAAGGGACTAACATGGCAGAAAGAATCTACTTTTTCTATGTTGAGATGTAAGCCCAGGACAGTTGAGTGAGTGCCTGGACTCCACTTGGATGAAAAAAGACAAAAGTTCTGAAGTGCAAGTCATGGTGATTCATTCAGCCAGTAATGCACAGTTTCTTTTTCCCCAAAGCAGTGCAGTTGTGAGTATCACAGAGCTCAACCTTACTTTGACTGTTTAGCTTTCAGTTTCATTTCAGTCAACTCGTAACCTAAACCCAGCTGTGAGTCAGCCCGCTGCCTGGCAGGCTGGGCTGGTATATACAGCAGCATATGCTCAGCTCAGTAGAATTAAATGTCAGATGTCACTGTTAGATGTCATTCAGAGGTCTGCACTGCAGGCAAATGGCAAAGGTCTGCCTGATGACCAAGCAGCCTTTTTATGAGCTCCAACGAGCCCTGAAAACAAGTCCAAATCAACAGAACAGCCAAGAGGATTCCTAATGCGTCTGTCATCACTATCACATAATAGAAACTGATTTGGTACATAGTGATGAGCTCATCTAAAACTATGATGGGGTTACTGGGGTTACAGTGCAGCACTGTACATGATTTTTAAAAAAGTTATTACTCAAACACTGTTTTAACATGACATACCCCCAACTTTTTAACTTCATGTTTACTAAGTTCTGCACAGGTGATTACGTTTTAATCACAGAAATGAGACAATGTCAATGTCTGATTTATCACTCCACTGATATTACTGGCTCGATATTGGCCTATCACAGCAATATCGTTGTCCAATATGCGCCTATATTAAAACTTTTTTTTTCACAGAACATAATGCAGATTGCTTTTATTTGTTAGCTTCATATGCAGTATTTTACATATATTTGATCAGTTTTCTTAATTTAGTTTTCAAGAAATCAAGGTAATTTATTATCATTATACAACACTGTTTTTTTATTTAATTAAAAAAATATTTCAAAATTTTAATTAGTTATAATTTATTTTATTTTTATATAAAAAAGATTTTACTATATGTGTTTTCTCTATTTTGTGTTGTCCTTTTTTTTTAGCCAGTTATAGCTATTTATAATAATTAAAAATACTGGTGAAATTTACTGTCAGTGTCCTGATATTATTTTGGACAATACAGTTTATTATTAAATTGGAAAGAATCCTGCCTCCATTACATTAGAGTAGGGCTGACCAGTTAGTCAAAATTTTATCGAAATCTCAATACATTTTTAAATTGCAGGAGACGCAATATGTGTTAAATGCAGAATGTGTCAAACTACCATTTTATGTTAAAGCTATAGTTGGTAATCCTGTTCAGAAACACTTTTTGTTATACTGGGTGAAATGGTCCTTCCATCCTGAGAGTAGTCAATACATTATGTATTCAGAAAAAGGAACGAAAAGAATCAGACCTCTGTGTCAGCTGCAGGCCTGTAAAAACTCTGACCAATCCCTGCCAT
>JAJHUR010112640.1:651-14443 GCA_027495735.1 Lutjanus campechanus | reverse complement strand
CTAATTGACCCCCCCCCCCCCCCCCCCCCCCCCCAGGTGAAACTCAAGGTCCACACAATGGAAGGGGGGCAATTGAGACACATGCCCCCTCTAGGTGTTAACGACCACACAGTGGCTTAATACCTGAACTCCCAAGCCAGTCAGTCAGAACTGAAGAAGCCTCTTGGATGAGAGGCGAAATGTCTTCAAGAACTCTATGAAGTTCAGTTGCCTACAACAAACCTTGCTACGGATCTGAACCACAACATCTTAGAGCAGCGCACCGCTTTCAATCATATCTAGAAGGGAACCCTTTATTTACAAAACTCTCGTGGGATTTGTTTCCTTAGTTTCTGATAAAATAATCAAACTTGTGTGATCTTTCGCGTGTCTAGGGTTCCCTTCTAGATACGACCCTCTCTGTCAAACTAATGACAGCAGACTGTCTGTGAACATGATGTTACTCTGCAGTGTTTCACACACAGAGACTTTATTTGTGTGAACACTCAGGTATAGTTTGTGACCAATTTTGACATTTTTATTTTTTTTAATCAGTCCGAGATGACGACGGCATCCGCGATTGATTAGTGATCAATCTGTCCTCCTCCCCTCCCTCACCTGTTCCCTCTGCTGTGAGAAGATCTGACAGTTTCTGACAGAGAAACACAGACTCTCCTGTTTAATGTAAAAGCCTCCTTATACAGATGTCTACTCTTATAAGTGCAGCTGGTTGGTGTCATTCAGCATCACGCTAGTTTCGATTGTTTTAATAAACTCTCCTCCACGTGCAGCTTCTGCTGCTGTGAAAACTGAATCGCGGGTAAATTACATGGAAAAACAAAACAAAACACGAGTTGGGTTTTGGGGCGACTTTATAAAACATCCTACTGATGAAGAAAGTCAATAGATCAGACAGACTGGGTAAGAGAGACACACTGACCTCTGTGTGTGCGTACTGCATGGAGAAGCTGTAACAGGAGCTGTGACAGACGCTGCTGCCCTGTCATAATAAATTACATCAGAACTTAAATGTCAGAACTTATTAATACTCTGGTCTTGAATAATGTAACCGTTTAAAACCGAATTTCAGTACCCACACCTATGTACGAAACACAGTGCGCTAAAAATCCCGGGTCCGTATAGGACGGTGTCTGGGTACGGACCCGGACCGCGGTCCGCCTGTTAGCTTATATTATTTTCTCCTCCAAACGCACACCACGTCCACTTGCTCATGCAACCGCACCGCCTCTTCCTGGTACTGCGTACTGGTTGACGTATAGTAGGTATTGGGTGCTGTCTTGAGCGAGTATTTGACCAGTACGAGTACAGCAAAATAGGCCAGTATCGGTGCGAGTACCGATGCTGGTATCGGTATCGGGACATCCCTACTTTAAACTGTATTAAATTGAGCCTCACACAGAAAGATGAGGAATTGATTAATGAAATAGCAGAGTCCCACTGTTCATCTGATTGGTTCACCTAAATCCAGTTCCCAAGCCATCCTGGTAATGTTCCATGTGGGAGCATTTAGTTTTTGTATCATGCCATAAATTTTATAAATTACTCCCTTGTTGAATGGATTGAGTTTAAGCATGGCTTGTGGTGGACTTTTTTCAGGAGGATGAGGAAATGCTGAGAAGAATTATGATGCAAAACTACGAGCTTGCAAGTAGCGCAGGTAATGGTTTTGCAGAATGTTGTTGACCTGACACAGAAAGTTGAATGGCTTGAACTAACTCTCATCAAACAGATCAGCAAAAAATACTAAGCCACAATTGTGCCAAACCTTAAATGCCAGATCCAGCTGGGAAGGTGGGAAAAGATGGTTGAAAGTCAATAGAGTTAGACCGATCATTTGTGTAGGACTGAAATGTTTCCTAAATTGAGCCCAGATTTTGATGGGAGTTTTCAACCACAGGGATGAGATAATGTTTTTTTTTTTAAAGTAACAGGTAATGAAAATGCCAATAAAGAAACAGGAGAGACAGGAAGACTAGACTGTAATTCCATGAGTGACCATAGGGGTCCCTCTCCCTCTTTAAAAGTGGTGATCCAATATGTTAACCTGGAGATGTTTGCTGACCAATAATACTGCAAAAAGTTTGGCAGACCTAAGCCACCCTCTGATTTTGATCTCTCTAAACTTGCTCTTTTAATACGTGAGGGGGATTTATTCCAGATAAAGGTAGAAACCAGGCGATCCAGCTGCTTAAAAAAAAGACTTCGGTAGAAAAAAAGGAATCATTTGGAATAAATATAGAAACCTGGGCAGTACTGTCATTTTCACTGAGTTAATGCGCCCAGCGAGAGAGATGGGGAGGTTTGACCAGTGTTCCAGATCCTCCTTTGTGAGTTCTAGCAGCACTTTAAAGTTTCGCTTATAAAGTGCTCTAAATGAACTAGTGACGCAGATTCCAAGATATGTAAAATGTTCCTGTTCAACTTTAAATGGAAATTGAGTATGTGTCTTGTTTTGCAAGCCTATTAACTGGAAACAACCGGCTTTTGGAGAAATTTAGTTTATAACCTGAGAGCTCTCCAAAGTTTTTTTTAGCAGGTCCAGGAGATGAGGGAGACCAGAGGATGGATCAGCAATGTAGAAAAGGAGATCATCTGCATATAACGACAGCTTGTGCGTGGTTCCGTTTCTATTGATCCCCTGAATCTCTCGGTGAGATCTAATGGCAATATCTAGGGGTTCTATTGCAATATTAAACAAAAAAGGAGATAGACAACATCCTTGGCGGGTTCCTCTCTGAAGGGCAAAATAGACAGAATTAGTGCTATTAGTAAGTACAGACACCATAGGACTTGAATATAATATCTTCACCCAACTGAGGAAAGCTGGCCCGAATCCAAATTTATCCAGAGCTATTAATAAAAACTCCCACTCAATCCGGTCAAAAGCCTTTTCTGCATCTAAAGCAACAAGAATCTCTGGCATAACTTCAGAATGATTAGAGTATATAATATTGAATAGCTTCGCCTCATATTATAAAAAGGCTGTCGACGGGAATGAAACCAGTTTGGTCTTGCTTAGACATTTTTTCCAAACGGGAAGACAGGGCTTTGGTAAGTATTTTGTAGTCGCAACAGAGAAGGCTGATTGGTCTGTAAGAACCACAATCTAAGGGATTCTTTCCCTTTTTTAATAATACTGAAATTGTGGCTTCAGAGAGAGACCGAGGCAACTTTCCAGTGGAAAACACTTCATCATACATTAGTCTTAAAACCCTTCAACCCATGAAACCCATCAGGCCCTGGTGCCTTCCCGCTTTGCATTGATTGGATTGCATGCATGATAACATTTGCCGAAATAGGGCTATCAAGAAAGACCCTCGCATCCGTACTCAGAGTGGGAATATCTGTGGTGTCAAAGAAAGAATGTATTTGGGAAGCATCTGCTTTGGCATCTGAAAGGTATAGATTAGAGTAGAGCAGTTTGGTCTCCTTTCAGAACTGTCTCAGTAAAATCAACAAGTGAGTTTTTGTTACCCATTGGTGGAGTGGCCCCTAGTATAGGGCCCTGGTATCACCCCATGCTTGTTTCTATCCATTAGCATCCCCACCGGCAGGTAGGGATGGGTCATGATTTTCAAATATTCTGATAGAATAAGGGGCTGTGGAGGGGTTCCAATCTTTGAATAATTGTCGAATAGTAAATATTGAATAGCATTATGGCTTAAATGCCCATCCCTACCAGCAGTGAAGCAGCCCGCTGCAGCCACTGCAGGTCCTCATCACACAGCCCTGCTAGGGTTGATACCTGCAGGTGTAGTGCGAGTGTCACTGAGAAGTTTTGGGGAGAATTAACAGTTGGCAAGACTGAGATGTGCTGCTGGGAGTCTGCAGTCTAAAACATTGTCTGCACTGAAGAAGCACATCTGGATTGCTCCCTCTCAGTTGTGGGGCTGGGTCAGGGTTTAGATGAACACGAGCCAACAACAGTAGCAGAAAGAAAACAATCTTTCTACAAGTTGCCTCTTGTTGCTGCGTATCTCATCGGAAGGAAAGTATAGAAATGTAGCCATGTACGTAAAAGTTGATTTTATCTAAACTTGGCCATTGGATTGGACGTAGCACTGGGCGTCCCTGAACAACAACAGGCCAGAAAGAAGATATGTGCAAAACTATTATCCCTGTGTGGGTGCCACATATACAGTCCAACAGGAGCCTTCATGGAGGAAATACGAAGCTACTTTTAAATAGTGTACGCAGATACACACTGCTAGACTGTGTTGAATAAGGATACACCTGGGAAAATTCCTTCAAGATCAAACAGGTGACATAAGAGTGCTTCACGGGTTTGTTTGTTTGTTTTTTTGGTTTTTATTTGGATAATTAATAATATATATACTATATGTCATTGTCTTCATAAAAAACAAACATGTTTTTTTGTTGAGCTGAATAACATGTTTGACATGTAATAAAGTACACAACTTACATTGTGAACTTCCCAAACAAAAAGCTGTACATTTTCACAGCCATTGGGCAGAGATCAGTCTGTAATATAATCCACAATGGCAGATAAGATTGTGTCCTCTTCCAGTGTGTCCTGGGTGTTAGGACAGCAGCAGCTGCAGCAGTCTGGCCACCACCACAACATTCAGGCTGTTTCCAAGAACTTTGTACTGCTGCTTGGTGGAGATCTGCTTAGGAAAGGCTGCAAAAGACATAAAAATAAAATGAAGAGAGTATGTTAACACTTGGGTAGATATTCCCTCCAGCAGTATAAAAAAGTTCAATATCACATTTAAACTAGAATATGACAAAAAGATGGAGCAATAGTCATCTTACAGCTTATTTGCATGTGATTTAGAAATGACTCCCTTCAACGTCTGTGTTCATGTGCAGCTCATTTGCTCAGGACAAGCACAGTCTGTATCCTTCAGATAGAGCAACTGCTGCTAAAACAGGAAGTGGACACTCAAAGACACGACTGATCAAATCGTGGATAAACACAACATTTGGGAAAATATTCACAGAGACCTCTTGGTCTGTGGCCCTCTGAACAGAACTTCTGCAAAAGGGTCTCTATTTGCAACCAAAATCCTATCAAAGGATTTCTATCAACTCACTACAGCAGTGTCCACAATTATCAACAGGTAAGAAAACAACAACAAAAAACAACAACAATATATGACCCAAAATAACAAACCAGGATTCTGATTTTCATGGGAGGTCCCCAGGTAATACGAGTCCCATATTAATACTACTTTAGTATCAGTCTGACTAATAGACTTAGAAAGTTTCTACTTTTGGAAACACTGACGTCATTCAAGTTTTAAACTCAAACTCTACTATGCTCAGTTTATGAGACGTGACCTTGATGAACATCTTGCCTTTCTGAAAAAACTGTGACGCAGTCGTATGTCAACTACCTGCAGTTTGCATCCTTGTCCGAACAGACTCGTGTAATGTGTGCAGTAAGTAGTGAAGACTTTGAAAATAAAAGTTTTTTGGCACAGTGAAAGTTAAGTTGCTGTAAAGTAATATGCTATCATAGTGATGCACGAGTTAACCTGCAGGTTAGGTGGGTGCGGTTTGACTTATCTGAAAATACCACAGGTTCAGGTGGGCAGGTCAAGTGACAAAGCAGTGGTTGGGGTAAGTTATTAATAACTTCCAGAAATACTCAAACACACACACACATACTGTATGCTGGCTGCAGTGGTGCGCAGCAGCGCATCCAGTGCACTGTTTCAGCTCAGCTGATCAGTGCACTGACAGTGACAAAAATGTTTAAATTCTGAAACTGTTAACTCTGTCATTTTTCTACACAGGGAAGCCAAACACCAGGCTCAAAACAAGACAGTGTAGACTTACACATGGATTACTGTTCTGTTCAAATTCACTGTTATATGATCTGAAGGGAAAAAGAGGGTGAGAATAAGAGGATAGAAAATGTAAGACACAGAGTTGTTGCCTTTGATGACAGTTTACTTGTTTTGCTGCTATGCAACAATAAGGAACACATCTGGAACAATTTCTGTTTTTTTCGTAGCCTCGATCCTTCCTCCACTGTGTGTTGGGGAGAAGCAGCGCACTCTGACAGTTTCTCTGTACCAGCAGCAGGATCAGCCAGGAGAAGAGCACAGCACAATCCTGACTATTGTGCTAATAGTAGCTGCTATAACGCATGAAGTTGGTGATTTGTGGGTTGGGTGGCAGAAAACACTGAAATTCTATCATCTCTTAAAAGGGTAGTGCTTCAAAATGCTAAAGCTAACTGATGTAAGGGAGCGGTGGACAAGAGTGCCTCTTGTATTAACTGAACCTGAAATCTCTAGCCATTCATATTCAATTCATATGTATGTAACAGTTATAAACAATATTTTACACACATTTAGACACAACAATACCAACCAGAAAACAAAACACGCATAAAAACTGCTCAAATATGGAAACTGCAGAAGAATGAAGAGAGAGTGAGAGTGCGATGAAGTCCAGGTCACATTTAAATCTGTGGTTCTTACTGTCAGTTACTCCACTCTACTGTGTACTTTATCTACTGTGTACTTTATCTACTGTGTACTTTATCTACTGTGTACTTTATCTACTGTACATCATTTAGAAACCACACAAGTTTACAGAATGTCACTACATGATTATCAGATTTGTAGCACTTTTTGTTTCACGTCTCTTCGTCCTGTGTATGTACTCACACTCTCTCTCTCTCACTCCATATCAGGTGTGCACTTTCTATTCTAGTGGACAATCTGGTGACTGGATTTATTTAAGAAACAAGAACAATCACCAGATCAATACATATTGATGACATGTGACATACTGCATAGATGGCCTGTACATGATTACTGTACAGCAGCTGTAATAAGAAATACAGTAAAGACATATTAATGTTACTTTATGTGGACAGTAACACTGGAGATAGATTCACACTCTACAATAGCTGGGTGATTGTTATGATGGCTGACAGCAGGGGGTGCTGCAGCCCCCTCGGCATGTGTGGCTGCAAGCGTTTGGAAAAATACACAGTTAAAAAAAAGCTGTGGGTGTTCTGAAGAAGAGACACAGGTTTCTGACTTACAGAAGCTTGGAGGGAAACCCATGAGGTTGGCCACTTCTCTGGGAGTGAAATAGCGGAGCTTCAGTTTCAACAGCCGCTGGAGTTTCTCCTCTTCAGAGCACTGATCCAGACCTCGAAACACACTCTCCATCTACACAGCACACACAGCAGAAACACACACCCGCAGGAAAAATGCTGTTTGTGGTTTTTACATGGCTGGTTTTCTTTCTGATAATGTATTAAAGCTGAATGTGTAGAACAGGAGTGTGTAACTCAGTTTCATCCCAGGCAACATCAGCAGTTTGGTTTCCCTAAAGGGCTGCAAAATGGTTGTAAATACAAGACCAGCCTTTATAAATGTGTCAACTTGTTATCATGTCACACTCTATTGTTACTGGTTTCAGGAATAACTTAATTCATACGTAGCTTTGAAGGCAGAAGTCCAGGAAAAATAATTCAAGACATCCAAGTGTATACTATTATATGACATGATGTTGTGTTGTTTTGCTATAGTTATAACTGAAGCAGTTGTGTCATGAATATGTTCTGTTTTGTAATTGTGTTTTTTATATAATAGTGTCTTTTAGCAGAGAAATTATTCTCTGTTTCCTGCCCAGAGACTACAGATCAAAATGAGCCTATAGCTAACTCTGGTGCTGCTAAGTAGCTGTGCACAGTCCCTGTCACTGTCATCCAGTTTACATTAAACAATAAATCTTGGGAAGAGTTAATTTGTGCATAAATATTTACTGCCATTTCTGCATCACCTTGTATTATCTTGACATATTTTATTGAAACCATACACATTATAAATGCTTCAGAAATGAGAGATAAATTATTGTCATGATTTTCTTTTCCTGGTTTTTTCTTTTTTACTATTTTGTCTTATTTTACTATGTTTTTGTGTCTTTTGCTTGTGTCTTACTTTTATTTAAATTTTAGCTGATTTTTTTTCTTGCTCCAGTTTGGCCTTATTGTGCTGCCTTCTGTTATTGTGCCTCTGAGGTATCCTGCTCTTTGCTTTGTCTGTCAAAGCACTTTGTTTAACTCTGTCCTGTATAGATAAATTTGACCTTCTTCTTCTTCTTCTTCTTCTTCTTCTTCTTCTTCTTATCATCATCATCATCATCATCATCATCATCATCATTATTATTATTATTATTATTAGTATTAGTATTAGTAGTAGTATTATCATATGTATTATCATTATGTGGCCTACAAGCAAGGTTTCAAATACAAAATGTTTATTTGCTATCTGATTTTGGGAGACTATTTAGCATATTGACATCTGACAGATCTTTAGTGTGCTGAAAACAAAATCTGGATGCATTCTGGGACATGTAGTTTATGGACAATGTACCTCTTTGACTCAGAACAAAATTGTTGTGTTACATTCTTTGCAAGCTCTCATAGGACATAAAACGAGGTGCCGGGACGAATTTGACCCGCAGGCCTTGAGTTTGATGCGTGTTTTAGAATATTGTGGTGTTATTATATTATCGTTGACAGTGAAACAGCAATGGAGCAGTGACTGTGACCTGGAGAGCATCTGGATCATGTCACAGCAGATCCTGACAACATCTGAGGTAAAGGGGCGTGTGCCTAACTCTGAATGAATGAAGACATTCACCTGAGACATCGCTCAGTCTTGACGTCTTCACTGAAACTAAAACCTACCTCTGTGTCCACACAGCACTGCAGCACCGAGCCAGTCCCCTCCACATATCGCCCATAGCTGTGGGTAAAACACATGAACACAACCAGTAACAGCATTACTGAGCAATCACCTTAGCACCAGTTTATCAAACATCCCATTTACACTGACTGAGTTAAAGATTAGAGATTCAACCAAGAGCCTAAAGTGGACCGGTCCAGATTTATACTCTGTGTGTCATTGGGCCCATGCAAGAAACCATTTACAAACAAATTCTTTGTATCCACGATTTCTTCTTATTTTGTTGTGGATCATGCAGTTTCCACTGATTTCTGGGATTCACAAATGTTTTCTTCTTCTTGCTCTTCTCTGAGGTAAGACAGATGATTTTGTAAGTGGTCCAGAGCATATCCGCTTTTCACAGTCCACTAAGTGGACAACACAAGGAAACAAGTTTAAAGAATATTTTAGTATTTATAATTATCAATTCTAATAACAAATATTATTTATATCTACTTATTACTTACATCATTAAAATCAATAGTTGTATTAAAATCAGTGTGTCCCCTTGGGGGACACCTGTAATGTGGTGACATTTTACATATCTCTTTCCTGCTGCAAATTTGCTGCTTTTATCTATTTTATATCATTTTATGTTCACTATTTGAGTGTTTTTCGATTGTTGGTCACACAAAACAAATCATTTGAAGACATTTATGGAGCCCATTCACTGATTTAAAATAATAAAAAGTTATCAGAAAAGTATAACTGAAACTATACTTCAATGAAAAATACTGTTTATTAAATATTTTATATACAACTGTTAAATATGACTGTTGGTGTAAGCCTGCCACTGGCTGCCTGTTTCAGGCAGTGAGGTAGCATCCATTATCTACACTACAAGCCCCTGTGGCTGCAGGAAACAACAACAAACTCAGAGCTCGCAATCAACACACTAAAAATGGCAAATTAGCACCTGGGTTTCTAACGGTATGAACGTAAACATGCTCCTCACATGCAAATGCTCCCCCCGACACTCTGTCCCAGAGTCACCATCACTGCGTCCTGTGCTTAGTGGTGCCCAAGATGATTGTGATTGGTTTAAAAAACACAAACAAGCTAAAGAGTTTTTCCCCCATAGTGAATACTACCTGGAGTCAGACCATGTCCAGCTCTGAGCACCGTGGAGACGTCTGGCTATAGCTCGGCAGTTGCTGTAACATGACAAGTGAAGACAGTTAGTGGACCCACCCTTTGGTGAAGCAGACAGACCTCCTGCACGTGGGCTGAACGATGTCCAGGATCAGAGCGTATCTCAGCAGGGTTTTAGGAGGAAGGAGAAAGTGTTCTATGTTTACTTCTGTCTGTGGTTCCAAGAAGTCCTGGATCTGCCTCACAGACAGATCACTGTTCTGATCCGTCTTCCTCTGGATTTCCACGGTCGTCTCCAGTTTGTACAGGAAGTGACTCATCTGCGTGTCCTCTGGCTGGCGGCTAACTGGACAGGGAGGACTCAAGACTGTGGGCTGCTCCGTGAGATCACTCTCAGCAGGATGTGGAGACGCATCTGAAATCTAAAACGACACTTTCTCAGCGTCCATGTTTAAACACATGAGAAATTGATGAGGCTGCCGTGTACCAGACACAATCTAAAATAATGGAACAGTCATCATCAAGTGTTCTTTATAGGGTACACCAGCACGTAGATGTCTCTGAGCTAACAACCAGCTAAGACAGTATTGCACATCTATTGTTGTTCATCTTTTCTGAATTTTCCATGTGATAAATTGTGGGTGATTTTCGTGGGGAAAGTCCAAAACTTGATGTTTTACAGTATGCCATGCTGGATACACTTCACAATGACAGAAGCAACTACATGAGAAAAACAACATAAACAACAAGGGTGTGTGACACTGAGTGAAGAGAGCTGCAGTAAAATATAAAAGATTCAGTTCCTTATCATTACCAATAAACACAGCATTGACCCCTTTCAAAATAAAGGTTTGATAAAAGTTTAAAAGTAAGAAAAATTATATTGACTGTTAGATTTCAACTGCAATATTTCTAAGAGTTGATGATGTCCTTGAAGGCCACATGGAACCTTTCAGCTGGCCAGATCCGACCAGTCGAGCTTTGGTTAACACCAGAGGCTAGCACTAAACTGTTTCTTTGTCCATTTCATGACAGCAGGACGTCTGTCAGCAGGACTTACCTCTTCGGTTGAAATCTTAGCAATTAGGTAATAACGAAGTCGTGAATTTGGGATCCCAACCTGTATTTATGAACAGAACAGTGATAATATCATTTACTACTGTATGTATGACTTCCAAAGTACAGTTGTATTTCATGAAGAGTCACAGTGTGTCTGTCTTGCCTTTGTAGGTGAGACCATGATCTCCTGGTATGTGTATCCACACTCCTTCAGTGTTTTCACCAACTGTTCTCTGGAGAATGAGTATAAGGATAGATTCATTCTCCAATAAAATCTTTATGTAGAACATGATTACAGTGGTTAACAGGAAAGAAATCATATACAGTATGATTCCAAAATCATTGTTGAGAAGCAGAAGACCTCATAGAGTTTAAATTTGCAACAAGGTATTGATATATTTGCTGGTAATAATAATGAGGAAAAGAAGACAAAAAAAAACAAAAAAACAAACAAAAACAAACCGACAATGACAAAGAAATAAACGATGAACAAGATGAAGACGAAGAAAAAGACAACAAAGAAGAGAAAGACATAAAAGAAGATAAAGAATACAAAATAAGAAGAAGCATTGATGATGAATTGATTGTATTTTGAGGATTATTTGGGGTACATATAGTGCAGGTTTTGTGAGATATAACTGTCATAAGTATATCACACTAACACTTTGTTACTGGTAGACAATCATACCATCCAAAGCAGATTGAACAGCAGCGAAAAGCTATGCTAGAAATGAATGTTCATAATGTTCTGATTTTTAAATGTATACATACACATGTTGAAAACAGCAGAAAGTGTGAAATAGTCAAACATTTCTCCGTAGTTACCTGGCAGAGGAGGTGTCGAAGCCTTTCACGTTCTCCAGCAGGATGAAGCGGGGCCGCCTGCACAGCCTGGACACACATCATCATGTGACAGTCGGGGAGAAAGGATGAGAGGGTTAACTGACAGAAACCATGGTAACACGTCCACCCTCAGTCCACAACAGAGAGAACACACCTGTGCTCTCATTTATAAAGCTAATACACCTCACACCTCTCCTGTTACACATGTTCTCACTGTAGACACCTGAGTGTACATATCTGATCATATGTTTTATATGTACACATTACCACTGTACATGACTCTGTACTTCACTTCTGCTGAGATGCTCAACTGCAGCTGGTTTTTTTGTTGCTTGTTTTGATAATTATGTTTATTACAGATTTGGCATAACAGTGAACAGACATTGATGCAGATCTTTCGCCTCTCCCTGTTTTTCCCGCTGACACAATAGCAACTCCACCCATAACCCAACATGTCTAAAGTTAGAACCACTGTGTGCCTCACAACATGGTGGTTGAGTTGTCAAAACACATTTGTAGAAAGAGGGGAAAAAAACAAAACAAACAAAAAAAACCCAAAACAAATATCATCAATTTGCCTGTTTTTGACTGGGGTATACAGGAGGAAAAAACAAAACTAAAAAACAACGACAACAAAAAAAAGGGGGGGAAATGAAGACAAAGAAAAAAAGATGGAGAAGAAAAAGAAGAAAAGCACAAAGGAGGAGGAGATGATGAAGTAGGAGACAAACAAGAAGACAGCAAAGTAGACAACAAAGAAGAAGAACGAGGCCATTGTCTATCTGTCCAAACATCAAAATGATACATAGCAGCGCTTCTGTCTCAAGGAAACCATCTTTGTCAGAGGACACAGAGTCCTGAGCATTTTACACTTTGGAATTATTGTTGATGAAATTTTCCAACAGCTGTCAGCTGAACGTTCACAAAGCTTTTATAGCTCAATAAAACATTGTTAATGATTAACACTAGAACTGCCAACAATGCAGTACCTCCTAGAACCGCCGTGAGGTCATTTTGACCTCGCACCACTGCAGGCTTTATAATTGCAAATTAGAAGTCTGTTACTGGAATATTTTTTTCAAAATAGCATGTAAAAATGGATGAAATAACATAACATCAGATTTTTTTTAATTTTGCCTCATTAGGATTTCTTCTATTTTAGCAATATAACAATAAAATTTCACTTCAGTTAAACTATCAATGGAAAGATACATGTAATAAAATATGAGAAAGCTGTCAAACAGATAAAAAAATGAACATTGCTCATAAACACTGAACATTACAATAATAACAGTCTCTTGCTCTCATAAGAAATGAACATGAATTCAGAAATATTTACAAAAAAGAGAGCCTTGGTCAAAAATTTGGTTTGGGAACCACAGGCCCATTCCGCTCCAAGTTCTACCACACAGCTTCTCACAACCAGCACAAACACTGAAGACCTTGACAGTACACTGACCACACACAGGTCACTGGCACTTGATGCTCGATTTGGTTGTTTTGTTTTTGTTGCAGTGCATTTTCACTGCACGCTGCCTTCGCTTCTCCTGAGGCTGCTCTGCCTCTGTTGGAAGGGGCAGTGGCAGAGTCTCAGCAATTCCTTACACAGCATTACCAAAGCCTGACTGAGTGTCTCCTCTGATCCATTTTCTCCTAACTAACTAACTCACTGAATCACTGAATCATTGAATCACTGACTCACTAACTCACTGACTAATGGATGGATTACTGAATAACTAACTAACTCAGTAACTGACGAAGTGAACAGACCTGTGACGATCAAACCAGAGAACAATCTGATTCTGACATCATCACAATGACAGGGAATTCAATTTGGTATACATATATGTATGTATGTATATGTATGTATATACACACACACACACACACACACACACAATTCAAAAAATAACAATAAGCGTTGCTAGGCAACCAAGATGCAAAAAGACTGGCTCCTCCCTGCAAATGTATTGAAGTGTTCTTGAACTCGTTTTGTATCTTGTTTGCCTGGCAAAACCTATTTTTATTTTTTTGGAAAGTGTGTGTGTATGACTGGGGGAATGTCAGGCATTACTGGA